>DWAO01002341.1:0-16228 GCA_018230605.1 Heliconius congener | reverse complement strand
TAATCCTTAGGGCTTCGTAACGAGTGCAATCCTGCAGAAGATGCTGCAGGGTTTGACTTGACATGGGCATAAATTGCTATTTTTAATTTTAAATCTGTTGAAATATTCAAGGTGAAAACCATGGCCAGTTAAATATTGGGTTAAATAGAATAGACTAATCACCGGTAAAATTTTAAATTTGCTAGGTAACAGAGTTTTTGTATGTTGTTTGCAGTAACATATTCATCATTGGCTTTTGTTAATATATTCTGTTTAATATCTCGTTTAACATAGCTAATGGGGAAATTAGTGTAATCATACGAGTATACAGAGTGAGATGCTGCGGCGGCTCGACACCAGCGCGAAAAAATGTAAATATTATATTATATTTAATTTGCTCGAGTGGTGATCGAACCCACAACCAGTCACGTTTACAATGACACACTGTCACTGCGCCGCAACTAGCCTAATATATGTTTAATTACAATTTATATTTTACTATAAACCTAAAAAATATATCTCATAATAAATTGAGTCTGACTGTAAGCACACAGTGGTTGTGAGTTTGATTTCCATCCGAGGGAGAGATATATTTTTATTTCCTACCTCTCGTAATAAGACAAAGCACGACGTTAAGTTTCACTGTTTCTCACTGCTAACATCTATCCTGCAGGATAAAGCGTGAAGTTAAAAAAAATCTAATAATATCTGATAATATTCGTAGCTCAATGTAAAAGCAGTGGTCGCTGCTCTCGATAGCCGCAGGTCAGCGCTAGAAAAAGTTACGAGGCGACACGCGTATGTGCGCGTGCGCGTGCGCCGTTTTACTTTATACTTTAATTTGTTCAACTCTTTACTGTAACTGGAACATGTACTGTACTATGTATTCTAAATATTTTATGTATATTTTACTTTTTTTTAATATATTTTTTTCTGCGACTTTTCCGCCTTCACAATGATGAAATTTCTAAATAAAACTAACTTTTCTGTTAAGTACATGTCATATTTTAAAAGTATTACTTGTCATTACTTGTCATATGACAAAAAATATTGCCGCATTTTTTAAGTAAGCTGAAAATTTTAAAACTTAAAATATGATTATAATATACGAAGATATTTTCTCCTTAGAAAAGATATATATGTACTCATAAGTGTAAATAAAATACGAGTATATATAAAATGTATAACTAATTCGTTAATAAATATCACTTATTCAAAAATGTATATAAGCTATAATTGATAAAAACATTTTTAAGTAAACCAAATTAAGCCTTGTAATAAGCATGCGTAATATAATTCAAAGAAATTATATATTGACGTTTTTACTTTATAATTTAAAAAAAAAAAAAAATAGAGTTGAGGCCAGTCGTGGCGCAGGGGTACAAGAGAGTAACTGTAAACGCGACAGGTTGTGGACTCAATTCCTACTTGAAAAAACAAATATTTAATATTTTTATTTTTTCCTCTCTGGTATCGAGTTATAGCGCGGCGTTGAGTTCCGCCACTCAACAAGCAATGCCTTCACTGTGTACGTGGATATAGCGTGAAGCTTAAAAAAATTAATTCGTAAAATAAATAACCGAAAATTAATTTATAACTTCTATACACACATAAAAACTTACACATACACCTTATTACACCACACAAAGTAAAACATGCGTTTTGCTTATACCATAGTAAAAGCTAGTAGCAACGGTACAAGCAAATTTACTCAACAACATATTTTTTTTAATTTAAATTACCGAAGTACTATCAATCAATGAATATTGGCTCGCAGTACGAAAACACCTAATCTATTCAAGTGGCTAGCATCAGAGGTCGCCTTTCGAGTGAGAGGGACAAAAATACAATTGAGCCACGCGATAAAAGAGGACGCACTATAGACGTGAGGTCAAAAGGGTATATGTCATAACCTGTTGGTAAGAAACGGCCATATGCGGTACAAAGCGCGATAGAAAGAGCCCATCACTAGTGACGTATAGGGTTGTATGTCAAATAATGTGTCGCGACCTGTGCGAGCGAGGCGCATATATTTTTTTATACAGCGAAAGAAAAGGACGGAATTCCAGAGGTCAAAAGACGAGCGTCGGCAACCCTGACCTCTGAAGCCAAGTAGTGGGCCGGACTCGGTAAATAAAATGTTTAAAATATTTCCTGGGAACGTGCAGATTGTTCGCGTTGTGTTGGCTGTTCAATGGCTGCCAGCGAGTTATGGTTTCCTCCAGCTGTTAAAATAACTGTGGACATTGTATTGTTTCACTTGTCTATTCGTACTCGTATTCGTATTCGAATAGTAAAATATGTCCGCTCTCGATTCGATTCGATTTACCTGCATTTGTATTAACGTACTACGCGCTTGATAGCTCAATTATTTGGAATGAATAATTTATGGAATATGCTCGAGACATTCTGTTATGTTGTTTCTATGCGACAGCTCTATAATGGTTAGTTAGTAATGAAACATTTGAATATAGAACAATAAATTGAGAATTGTTTTTAAAAATATAAAATATTTATTTAATTAACATCAAATTTATAAAAAAAATTTAGAAAATATATTTACCGAAACAAAAATGCCAACGAGCCATAATTGAAATATTATTTTAAATATTATAATATAAAACTATCAAAATTCGTACAATAAATATTTAAAAACAAAGTAGGAATCGACTATTGTATATGTGAAATCGATCGGGCATCCGTCCCTGATCTCTGCACTAATGAATCGGGACGGCATAATTAAACGCTGCCGTTCCGTTCAGAAACTAATATGTTACATTGTGTTACACAAAAATTAAAGACGAATTTAGAAAAAAAATTAAAAAAAAGTTTTAGTATAATTTGAAAAATAAATAAAATAAAGTGATATGTTATCTGTTAAATTAAATAAAGGCTGTGACGTTCAATTGAAACATCAAAGTGATTTGTGTAATATATTTTCGTAAATCTTTTGAAAAAAAAATAACTGTAATATTATAGTTATTTTTAATTGTATTATACATAAGTGTTTAATATAAAGTGTGAATAAACTGAAAAGTGAAATTTATTATGACATAATAAATTAGTACAGAAAGCGATGATAAGAATGTTTACACCAGAGTTTCATTTCTCGAGTAAATTATTGGAGTTGCTAACAAGAGGCGAGTATTTTCTATTTTATGTACGAGACATGCATGACATGTATTCTTATATAAATAATTTATATATATTTTTTAAAAAGTAATAATAAATATATTTTAAAGAATTACGTAAGTAGTTTATTTGAAATTTTTTAAGCGTTAATATTATGTTATATTCCAATTTTTATTCATCCATTTATAGGCATAATTGACAAGGATACTTTTTTTGGCCTGTATTCAACTTAATGGAACAGAATATGGCTACTAATAATAAATTTTAAAAAAAACAAGTCAATAAAATCAGCTTCACGCTGTATCCCGCACAAAGTAGGATAGGCAGAGAGAACATTATTAAGACACTCCGTTCCCCACTTACCGCCGAATTTTGGATTTTGAGCATTGTATGTTGAGTGGCGGAACTCTTGACACCAGAGCGAAGAAATGGAAATATATTTATATTTTAAAATATTACACAGGCCTACTGTCCTAAATGTGAAAAATTTAGGACAGTAGGCCTGTGTTGAATTTATTTTATAATTTAATTATCATAATTGATAATTAAATGTATATATTTATTTATATCAATTATTGAAATTTTATTTTGCTTCAGTATTAAAACGCCACTACGCTCTACGTTATATCTAGCTATATTTTTTTAGCTTTACACTGTATCCTGCAGACAGCAGAAGGAACTTGGGAGCCTAGTCTTAAAATATTCCGTTTCCTATTAAATATATTTTCGTTCCCTACCATCAAAGTTTTCAACGAAGTGTTGAGGAATTGCGTGTTAAGTGACAGAATTTAACACCGCGCTTTACCTCGATATCAGAGCGACGAAATTCATACATTTAATTGTACTAAGTGGAACTCGAACCCACAACCGTCCCGTTTACTTTTGCTTGGTTGTGGCCATGCACTGCGATATATTACTGTATTTTTATATTACATGATATGAAAAAAAGAATATTATCAGGTATTCGTACATGATTTAATAAAACAATGACTTATCTTAAAGAATAATAATATAATTGAACGTCTACCAGTTATATCATGGATATATATGAAAGTAACTGATTGACAATGTACAAGTTGTATTGCCGTAACAACATCCTACGCTACGATCGTAAATTGAAAAGAAAATTATCTTTAAGTTTAGAGAGACTTGTAATATATGTATATGTTTTGTTTCAGGAAACGCACAGCGCGACAACGTCACCTTCGCTCCTAGTAACGGTGAGTGACTATGAATTATTATAAGCACTTTTTATGAAAATTATTTTATTAAATAACGAATTATGTTGTTGTTAAAAGAAGGACCACATTAAAAAAATATGCAACGTTTTCTAGTCTATATTTTAGCTCAAAAGAGAGTTCAAATTATTTAAGCAGGTAATATTTTTTTTCCCCCAATTAACTAAATAAGACATCAAAGATAGACATTTATTGACAATATTTTTTTACCCGCGTTGTTTGCAGGGTAGGAAAAGTATTCTGTTTTCATTTTTCGCCCGATTTCAATATATAGCGTTTTGTGTGGCGAAACTCAACTCCCAATCTTACCAAAGCGTGAAACTTTAAATAACTTATACCTCAGAGAGAGAGAGAGAGAGAGAGAGAAATTGATTCTGTGTGTCCACAGTGACACATGGCCTCTGCAACATCAAATAATAAAAATACGGAAACTCACAAATAAGTAAATTCCTGGCAGCTGTGACACAGTTCATACTAGTACGGCTGCCAACGCTCACCTCTTCTAAATTGTTGTCTTGTTTCTCCATTAATAATCTAAATTAGAGTGTATATGTAACATTTAATTACTGAATAAAGCATTTTTATTTTATTATTATTATTTTTTTAATTTATGTAACATTATCGGGTTAGGCGATTGATTTTTAATAAAAATATCTTAAAAACCGATGTAAAAATAAGTAAAATGAACTTCCGTGCTTACGTATTGAATTTATTACCATCGATGTTGTGTTGAGTCGTGCTAAAACAAGAGTCGAGTCAATAATCGAAAATTCGCGTGCAGTTGATCTGATTTTGCCTGATCTAGATCATTTAGGCTGCGGCAGGTAGCGTAGCGGTAGTTGGGTGAAAGGTTTCATTGTGGTGTCACGACCGTCATTTATAATATACATTTAAAAGCTGAAATGAACGCAAAATTCTCAGATATTTTTTAAATGATCGAAGATAAGACGTGGTTGTGTCGATTTGTTTGTGTATTGATTTAATTAAGGAGGCTAATGTGGTAGAATATATAGTATCGTAGACATTTCTTCTCGGTTTCGTAGATATCACAGATTTAAAAAAAAAAAATACAATTTAATACAAAGATTTTTTATTCGTTATTCGAACTCTCTTTAATCTAAAAGGCAACATTTAGAAAAATTATAAAATTTGAATAATTAAAAGTACAATTAAAACCATAAGGTTGATTGTCTAAACACTAGATTCCCAAGTTCCTTCTGCCTACCCTGCTAACTGCGGGATACAGCGTGAAGCTCTAAGAAGAAGAAAAAACTACGTTAATATCTACTGTTTTGAGTAGAATTTGACCTTACAATTCTGGGCTGAGAAGTCAAAATCATCAACCAAAAGACCAACGGCGTTCGTTAATGTATTTAGTGGTCGAGCCTGTCAATTGTCAACCTTAGTGGAAGCTTAGATGTAGATAACGACCTTGTAGCTCTGCAGCTGCATTGATATTATCTTAACACACATTGTGTATACTCGAAGTACATATTTTTTATTACTAGAAATCTTTGAGAGAAAGTGAATAATGTAATATTTTGTTATGGGTTGTTGTTATTTATAATCTTGTTTATGACCTATTGACACTCTTGGAGTTATTAAAGATCCTCCATAGATAATCGACTACGTATTGGTTATTAAATCCATTTTAATTTTTCTGTAAGAGACATTTTAGGTTTATATTTTTTTAGAATATCTATTATTCTTTTGATCTTTTTTCCTTATTCTTCTTCAATCTTATATAATCTGCTGTCTTCTCTATTTATTGTAAAAAAGAAACTAATTAATCATGAAATTGGTATAAAATCCTCGGTAGGTGGGATTTTCACTTTACTCAGACTTGTCTGGATTCTTGTTAAATTATATTACTCCATTTTATTGTATAGAAAACTATTGTTACAGCTATAATTTACTGTAAAGCTACATCGTTCAATAACGGATACTTTCATTTGAAATAAAATGAAAACACAATTCATCTGTGTAAATTATCTTTATTGTCCATAAAATGTGATATTTTAATTTGATATTAATTAAATTACACAGTTATTAATGTTATATTAATCGTACTTATTCATTGTAACGTTATGTTCTTATTTCCGCGTTTCTTGACTTTTCGCTTATAACGGTGGTACAATATGATATTTGTGATCTTCGGCTTCTTTGATCTAGATATTATTTTTATTAAGAGAGTTCAATTTAATTTAAAAAAATATATTTAGTCTTATAAACTTTAAAAAAAACTTCGAATCGTCGAATGAATAAAAATCTACCAACAGCTCGAGAGGTAGCATAAGAGGAGCAGGCAAGAAACTCAATAGTTGTTCTTTTCGATATAATAGTTACAATATTATCCGTCACGCAACAATTCGGCGAAAAGTGAGGAATGGAAGTGTTTCAATAGGAACGGAGTGCTTTAACGCTAGATTCTCAAGTTCTCTTTAGCTATCCTGTTATGTGGGGGATGCAGCGTGAAGCAAAAGAAACCCGCTGCTATCACGAGTACCATCAGAAATTTTATTACGGTAGTGTTAATCGGTGTCAAAATCTTGTTGGAAGTATACATATAAATCTGTTTAGTTACCCAGAGATTTACAAACGATGAACAACCGGAACAACGTATCTGAGAGGATCTCTCTAATTTCCTGCGAAAATTGGAGCCAACTATAAAAATCTCGTTGCTTTCTTTTCGTGAACTACGAAATGTAAAAACACTATAACTTTAACTATGAAAATACTTCACGTTTTCATTGCATTTCATATAATAAATCTTAAAGTTGGTAGGTATCTTTATACATATTATTATATATATTAAAATTTCCTGAAATGAATAAATTTATTTTATTTATAATGCACATTAGAGCAGCCTTCGATAACAAAACGATCGTGCGTGACTGCCTCTGTTCTGCAATCAGCGGATTGGTGGTACTTGTCAATTCGTGAACATGGTAAACAAATTGTGTACTTTGTTAGGCGGTTGAAGAAACAATAGTAACTGATATTGTTTTCGATTTATACTTATTTTGCTTATGCTGTAAGAAAAAATATTAATATAACTTTACTGTTGGTTATATTGGGTATAATGGAAATTGGTGTTTATTTGGTGTCACAGCGTGGTACAGCGTGACTGTAAAACGAGATTGTGAGTTCAATCGTCACTCTAAATAGTAAGATAAACTGCGGTGTCGAGTTCCACAACTCAACACGCAATGTTTTGTATTTCGTTGCAGAGAATGAAGTGTCTGGACATTATATTCTCTCTGTCTACTGTCCTCTTATGGGGGAAATGGTGTGCAGCTAAAAAATATCATACGGAAAAAACGTTTAACTTCAAAAAAATTATAAATATTAAAAGACTTTTACCTGAAATGAGATACGTTACTAAGATGTTTTATGCATATGAAATTAAGATAGAAAAAAATGCAGCTCAAGCCACTTTCCTAAGATGGTATTAATTTTTAATAACGACCGCTTCACTCATGTTTGTCCACGAGATTATTTCTCTTGTGGTTCCAAGACTAGTTCAGTGAGGAGGCAAGTTCTTAGCAATTTCATAATTATATATTAAAAAGAAGCAACTGTATCAAACAACTTGTTTAAAGTATGATTATTGGATACATTTTCAGCTTTTTTAGCTTCTATTACTCATCCTTCATTATATGTAATTTCTTTTAAATTATAATATTAAATCGAGCCGTAGTTGCTTTTGAAGTTAAAGTAGTTAGAGTTTTCTATTTCTTTTATTTTTTATTTATTTATATTTGATACGCAAAGAGAATGTAATGCAAAATTCACTAACTTCACAACTCTATTTTTTTTTCCATTTTTTTAAAGTGTTGTTCCACATAGGAAATACAGCACTTAGGAATATAAATAAGACTTTTTTCTTTTTCTTTGACCACTTGTAGTTTGAATTAACAATAGTAACAAACAACTAATAACCAGACAACTATAAATTATAAATTAATTACTATGAATCTTATAATAAAAAATAATGATTTGGATTCGATTATTTCTCGGGAAAATGAAATATTTTTATTTCTTTGTTCCGGATAACAAGATAAAGTGCGGCATTGAGTTTTGCCTCTCAATACACAATGTCGCAAAATTCGGCGAGGATTCAGTAAAGAACAAAGTGTCCTCACACCAGGTTTCCTCTGTCCACCATGCTAGACGGGGGACTAAAACAAATATTAAGTAAATTTTATTTTGACAATAATATCAATGACAAGTATTTGATCTTCTAACCATTTCTTTTTTTTTTATTTAATACGCGAAGCTAAATTAGTGCCAATTTCTACACTGCAACAGAGCTAGTTCCTTTTCGTTTTTGAGCAAGAGTAGGTTAGAATATGGAATAGTGACAAGTAACTAACAACGAACCATGAATCAATCACTAAAGCCAATCCAATTGTCAGTCACATCTCGAAAGATGAGAAATACAATTTCAAAACGTTAATTGCACCATCATACCTTGTTATTTAGATCTGTTAATGTCCACTAGATACCACAGATTATCTTTGAAAGCGACTAGATTATCTGCAGCAAGACAAAATGTTGTGCAACACTGGCCCATTGGAAGGATAATATAAACAAAAGTAGTTCAAAACGATCTCTTTTAAATAATGGCGATTGTGTAAACCAATATGTAGTGGGACTTAACTGTCACATGAATAGTGGCCGAATGGGAACAGATGAATGGGAGAACGCTGTTGACAACAATAATTATGAAACAAATGTTATGAGATAGGTTTAAATAATTATATAGTAGTTTGAAATGAACTTTGCTTTGTTGTTATTTTATTTATAAATTTGATGTGCTTCTTGATGATAAGTACTTGGATTAATTAGGAAGAGAGAAAAAGTTCATTGCGAATATTTCATAGATGATTTTTTTTGTTTCGTAGTCATGTAAGATGTCATGACAATATCACAATACTACATACAGAAATGTCTTATGAAGAATTCAGTGGACCGTAGTGTTTGGCACTCCGTTCTTATTGGCTACTCCGCTAGGGGTAAAGAGTGAGGCTAAAAAAAGCAAATGCTTAAACTCTTGTTATTTTTTTTCATTTAGCTTTCAAAAGAAAGCTGTAATATCTCAGAAATTCGAAGTTGTGGCAAAAAATAATAGAAATTTTTTATTCAATATGATCTTATGTAAGTTTTTAAGTTGTTTTTCAATGCAATATACCTTTAATGAATGTTGTAATAGAACTATACAGCCAATTGTAGTTATAGTTTTAATTAGAAAGTAAGAGCTAAGATAATTCGCTATGTACACTGTCATCGCTTATTTCTACTTTGATAAATAATTTCGATAATAATTCAGTTTAGAGCTCAAATTAATTAGACTTGACGCCGTCGTAATGAAGTTGAAATGAGTTTATTGCTCAAGATTTTCAATTAGAAGAGTATGCATATAAGAAATAACTAAGTATTCTCATAGAGGCCGTCCTGTCGCAGGGGCACAAGAGTGTGACCGTAACGCAACGGTTGTGGATTCGATTCCTACTCGAGGGAATGGGAATTATCAGTTCTTAATATTTTTATTTTTTCGCTTTGGCACCAAGACAAAAATCCGGCGTTGAATTCCGCCACTCAATACGCAATGCCTTCAAAAATTCAGCCCAAAATAGGGAATGGAGTGTCTTAGCACTAGGGTCCCTCTGCCAACCCTTCTGTGTGCAGGATACAGCGTGAAGATGATTTTAAGTATTCTCATATTTGATTTTAACTATCAGAACTTCTTCACGCTTCTTCCCTTGGTAAGCGACGGACCCAACACCTGCGAGGTGATTCCATAGAATACTTACTAAATAATCGGTACCCTTGTACAATATATACGTGAAAAAACCAGTTGTGAAAATCGAAGTCATTTATTACTCGCAAAACGCGTGGAAATCAAAAAACATATAACCTATCAGTCGTCAATTACAATAATATCCGAATATACGGATACTAGTCAAAAAAACCAGTCCAAACGTGGCATCCATGTCACCGTAACAAGTTTCATTACTTGGCCCACGACACGGCATCGATAATGGCGCAGAGTTGCTGTTTAATTTTAGTTATAAATCATGCTCTTTCCCCGAACGGAGGGCAGTCGGACCGGTTCGCCCGCGCCGCCTCATTTAAACTGTAGCACATTCCGGAGGTACCGATACCTATAGGCCGGTACTCTCACATCGATTATATGTATTTTGCTGTAGGTTGTACGCTTGCAGGTACGCTTTAATTATGATCGTATGTGGATTTTTTTAAATAATTTTGCTTTTTAAATATGTCTTGTTCAGTATGCAACGCGTCGTTTTGGTATTTTGTGGATATATATTTTTTTTAATGTTGTTGGTTTTTGGTTTTATTTTTGTTTATTATTTAAGTTGTTTACGAGTTGCGCGTAATAAATGTAACAGCTGAACTATTAAGTCTTATGTATAGGTTTTGAAGTCCAAATTCGCCTTTTTAAAAAACACATATTTTTAAACATTTTCATAAACGAATTTTCATTATTTAAATTCATCAGTTTACACGTCAAATTACACACACACATAAAAATAGCCGATGTTAAATTCAAATTAGTTTTTTTCAAAAAGTTTTTTAGACTGATTTATTTTGCATATACATTATATAATTAATTTTGTAATAATATGAATTAGAATATATCACAACAATGAAATTTAAAATAGAAAATAATCGATTACACTGAGTGGACAACGAACCTACAATCGTCGTGTCGTCATCGTTGTCGAACAACAATAGTTCCATTATATACTTTGAAGAACAAATTTTAGGTAAATTATCGTACAGGCCTATAGATACGGGAGGGCGCGTAAGTGCAGGCCCTCTTTTATCTCTCGCCGCCGATACACGCAGTGCGCCCGCGCACTCATATTTGTATGTACGTATTTTATCAATATGAAAACGCACACTCAAGCAAATCTTACTGTTAGTTACATTTTACAACTAAGTTCAATAATTAACCTTAAAATCGAAATGACATTTTATATACTTTATGTTTTATATTTACATATTAATTTTGGATGTGGTAACGAAGTTGTTTACGAACTGAGTATATTTTATTTTTTTTTCAAGATAAAAAACATATAAACAATTTTAAACTTAAGAAAAAATATATAGTTCTACAGACTCTTTTATATTGTACTGCAATTTTGATAATTTAGTATACTGATGTATATATTATGTTATAATTAATCATTAAGCCTTTAACGAGATCACAAGCTTAAATCCATATTTATTAAGACCAGTTGAAGTTTTCCAAGAAATTTGTTGTACCAATTGTAACGTGTGCTCCACATTGGCACCGTCGCGTCGTGAGAAATATTCGAAATTAAGTACTTTTACCCTAGCACAGTAAAAAAAATCTGGTACTTAGTATTTTGTTAATTTTTATGTCTGTGGATGTAATGTAAACAGAACGAACGTTGAAATGTAAATATTTAATGAATAGTTTTCTTGATATAGAATTATAAGCATCGTAATGAGATAACGTCGTTCATTGTCCTTACTCGCTTGCTTTTAAAAAAACTTTGCTTGCTCTGATAGAATGAGTGCAGCGTCGAGTTGCGCAACTTAATAGGAAGTATCTCGTATTTGAGTGGAAAGAATAGAACGAGAACTTAATATAATTTTTTCTTTGCCTATTTGCCTTTGCCTATCTATAAAATTACAGCATTCTATAAATAATAATGATTATGAAGTCTAGAAACTCGTTTTTCGTTGAAATGCGACAAAAATGATTCACATTATAAATTATTTAGGTGTTGTGTTATATTCCATACAGGGATATCATCCATCTTTCTAACAGTCAACGTTCTGCACTTAAAAGTGATAAATTCTATAAGTAAGAGTTGTCCTACATGATTAGATCCTGTGGAAAAGTAAACACTTTCTTTGGACTTATCCTGAATAGTTATGACTGAAGGTCAAATATCCGACAGTATATCGTGTCAGCCACCCTGTGTCCGGAAGCCGTTAAGACAACTTTCGTTTGTTTTGTGACATGGTACGTCTTCATACATTTCTCAAAATATGCGAAGTAGACAAAATTTAGCTTTAGCGTCAGAATACTCAAATATTTTTATCTATCTTTTAGCCTATCTAGCTTATATTCCTTAATATAATGTATCATACAGAGGCACGTAACTAGAACAAAGCTCAGCGTTGGGTTCCGTCACTCAAGACTCTTGAAAATTTACTGGATAGTATATGCCTCTATATGTAGTATGCAGCGTGACGCTACATAAAAAAAATCAAAACAGGACGGACTATATTTTAAATGAAAATTTGACCAAGCGGATTTCAAGCTCACCACCGTCACGTACAGTCAGGAAAGTGGAGCGCTCAAACGACAGTATAAATCTAATGCTAATTGCAATATTTTTATTAACTCTCATAAAATAAAATTTTCCAATAACCATATATTATTTCTTAGTTTTATAATAACTATTAATAGTTTGTTCTAAATAAACTGTAATTGTGGAAAGTGACGTTGTAAATAATAAACGTTGATATCCGCTATAATCCATTCTGTTACAAGACCGCTTATCTTCGCGATAGCATTCAGCTCGGTGTTTCCTGGTAGTCAAATTTCACAAACTCTAAACGGTAGTCCTAGCTGAATTAGGAAATATGTATCTTTTTGTGTGTGTTTTTTTTATATATTATTGTTATTAAAATGTTTAATAATTTTATTTTACTAACCGCTTGTCACCGTGGTGATGTGAGTTCCGATCGCACTCGGAAGTATAGTTCAACTTATGTTAAGTATACACACATATACTCTTGTAGGCTGCCATATCCTGGCATTGCCCTGGCTTCGATTAGCAAACTGCAATATTGAGTAACGCCAGGAGATATTCCTGTTTTGCCTTATATACGTCTATTTAATGTGGAATATTATAATAAAAAAATATATTTTAGAACGCCTTTGTTTATTTTATTTTAAGAATTAGGTCGGGATTGATAAGTTGAAAGACAAATAATAAGAAAATATTTATTTATCTTATAGAAAAAATTTACATATCTATCAATTATCATTTTATACCAATAATCAAATACCATATTCACCACATGACCCAAAACATTTATACAAAATGTTATCCGTGAAGTTAGCTAGCTAAACTAAGTTATTCGGCCATAATTTTGGTAAAACGGCGTTTTGCTGACAGCGCAGTCCTGCGCCCACGCACTGTCAGCCGGTGATAAGGATAGATAATTGCGAGATAGCCGCTTGCCTACCAGATGAGTTGAATTGATGTTTATTTAAAATTATGCGTATTATATCAGTAGTGATTTAATTTATTCTCAGGCAGGTGAAGGAACATATGAAAGGAAAAAGTAGCATATTGAATCAGTCATTTAACAGAAAAAATGCATTTCTTGAAAATTATCTAGGAAATATTTCTTTTGGTTCTTTTTTTAAAGAAAAAAAAAACAAGACAGGCAGAGGGAGACTCCCCTAGGAGGAGTATAAGGACACTCTATTTTCAACCGAATTTCAGAGGCATTGCGTGTTGAGTGGCGGATTTTAACGTCGACATGAAAGGATTATCTATTAATTACGGCACATCTTTGTATTTATCTCATAAACATTTGTTTATACAAAATACAATAGAGGCACATTCACAAGATTTCGACGCGGTAGTTCCCGGTACATCTATAGTATGCCGAGATCGATACTGTACGGTTATTTATTAACAAGTGGTCTGCGAAAACACGTCGATTTGCATAAATGCGACGCATTGGGTGAAGTATGTTATCCGAGGTTGGTGTGAATTGAGATTGTTTAGGTGCTTAGATAGATTTCTGCAAGTGCTGATCTGTTGGGAATCGTACTGGGTGGGTGGGATTTTCGTGGTGTGTGATTGCAAGTGTCGTGATTGTAAAATCAGCTTCAAGCTGTATCCTGCACACAGCAAGGTAGGCAGAGGGAACCTAGAGCTAAGACACCGATTCTCACTTTCCGCCAAGTTTTGGAGGCATTGCGTATTGAGTGGAGGGACTCAACGCCTTGACACCAGAGCCGAGAAATGAAAATATAAATGTAAGTAAATATTTCATTCACTCGAATGGGGATCGAACCACAACTAGTCGACATTACAGTCACACTTTGTGCCCCTACGCCACGACTGGCCACAATCTTTTATTATCTTTTATAAATGCAATAATTAAAGTTTCCAATGATAATCTATAAATAAATAATCTACACTGGTCCACTTCAAGGGACAAGGCAAGTTATCATACAGGTACGTGCTTATACCTGTAATAAGAGCAATGCGAGGGCGACGGTCACCCGCAACCCGCAACCGGACCACTTTCCTATCGGCACTCGCTCGGGTCACGTGAAAGTTTTAACTAATACAATGAAATTGTATTATTTGTATATGTTTTAAAGTGAATAAGTAATATAAAAGCAACACGCCAGCCATATTGGGAATTTTAGCGAAGTTTTATATTTTAATTAAAAATTGTTGTGACATCTAATAGAAATGTTTTCTATATATATAAATTAGGAGATTTTTAAATGCCATATACGAGTTGAACTGTAATAATAATAATACAGATCTATACCTTGCAAATCCGCAGTAATTTCCGGCGGGAGCGACAAATGGCTAAGGCATAAACAAAACAATAATATCTAAAAAAATACTTTCAATCGTAAGAGAAATGCAACGAAGTCATTGATGTATTTATTAAGGTATATGTTTCGTACAGTATATTATAGTTAGTTTAAAGTTTGTTGTTTGTAATTTCATTAAATTAAATTTCATATTAGAGATTGTAAAATAAAATGTTAAAAATATAATATTATTTTTTGCTTTATTTGGATTACAATTTAATCCCCTTACATAAATTTTACGAGCCACATCTTCAATCGATTGTTTAGTTGATTTTATCAATATAATTGATACCTTTCCTATTTTACTTCTCTAGTAGCTACGAAGCTTTTAGCTCTAACTACGGTTATGAAAGCTCGATACTTTAACTAACAAGTTAATATGATAGCCTTAAAAGTAAGATAGTATTTCGTTATTTCGTTATATGGCAATTATTATAAATAGACTGAGATTATGGCGCACTTGTGATGTTCTTGGCTTAGCTAGATGGTAATGACTTCAAATACCATTCGAATTAATGGTTATCTTCTTCTATATTATAACAAAACACCAGAAAAAATCATTTAATATTTATTCGATAAAAATATTAAGGGTTATATAAAATAGTAATATAACAATTGAAAAACAATCTATAATTATAAAATGTTTATTTATTTGTTTGTCTGGTTGTACACGCACGTCTTTTGGACTTCGTGCTGGACCAATTGGAAAAAATTGCTTAGGGTTGTATAAAAATAGTAACGAAACACGAATCTATGATTTTTAAAATTTTTATTTGTCTGTTTGTCTTTTTGTACCTCTTCTGAACTACTGGACGGATTTTAGGCTGTATCTAGGCTATATTTAATCTTGAAAACTTCCACACTCGATGTCAAACCGTACTGTTCCAACTAAAAAGAAATATGTTAAAGCATCTTTAATAAACGTTATTGAATGAGGTGAACATTTTCGATTTCGACATTTAATCTGAATAAGAAATAACTGTCTAGTTAACCTATATAAAATCAATTTTACGCCGTGTGATCCCGGCCTAGAATAGGAGCATCCTGGTACTGGTGGTGTCGTAAGAGGCGACCTGACTCTACGTATGGTAGAGTCAGGTCGCTAGCAATGGCAACACCCATGGGCAGACTCCCTCCGGCATTTAAAACGAGCGTGAAGTAGTGTCTTGCGTTTTGCATCACGTAATGCCGGGCTCCGGCGCCCAACCCACCTTAAAGGCCGGCAACGCACCTGTAG
>DWAO01002340.1:0-16232 GCA_018230605.1 Heliconius congener | reverse complement strand
TAAGATCTAACGTTATAATATTTTTTCTACAACTCTACTGAAATATCATCTTCGAGTCATTCAAGATGATCCTGTATGAGCTGATGAGCATGTAGGAGAAAATCTGGTACTGTATATATTTTTAAAACCAGTCAACTGCGAATCGGTATCTACCAAGGGTTCAATTAAAAAGTGTTCAGTTAAAAAATTGAAATGGGAGACTAGTGACTTCGCCGTTTTACTGCGAAACGCGGGTGTCAAGAGTGATATGTGACTGAAAAAGTACCTGTTTAGCACTAGTAAGATGATCCTTTGCTATTGTTTCTCTTCTATAGCAAATGGACATACTGTGACCATCCCGTACATTCTTCCCCTAATAATCTCACATACTTTATCAAAAATAAACAGCGACTGATTCATTCGCGTTTGTCATAGATATCGCTACAAACTATGTTGTTGTACTTGAATACTTTGATTAAATTACGTACACGATTCGTAAATAGTTTGTGTTTGGTTTCAGACACCCTGTGTGAGTTGTGTGAGTCATGGCGCAATACCAGTTTTTGTGTTTGTTCGTCGTAGCTGCCTTAGGTAAGATTTTCATAAGCCTTACATTGTCGACCTCATTATTGACGATGTTTTAACGATCACTGTCATTAAAATTTTAACTTATATTTGTAAGGCATATACTACCATTGTTATGTATACAGATAACGGACAGCTTATATATTTTACTCTTACATTTACCTATCATAGAAATATACACTTTTATAACACTAAATATAACTAGGTTTTTAACTTTTTGGCCGTACACTTCATTTTATATCACACCTGCCCGTTTAGGTACCTACATATTCTTATCGTTGAAGGTTCAATCTTAAACGGTAAGTGGTAATAATTGTGTTCTTGTTTATTTTACTTATTAAAATGTTATGAAATTAGAATACTCCTAATATGATACTCTGATTCTTGTAAGACAATATATAAAATGAATTGAAATAACTTCATGCATCTTCATATAAAATATACAAATATATACGTACGTAGGTACCTATATATAGGTACAATAAAATATAAGTACATATTTTAATAACTAATGTAGATTATATTACAAAATACCAGTCTATGAACATTTTACTGACAAATCCCGGCTGAAGTACTACATTGTGGTGGCTTTTACAAGAGATGTTCACAGTCTTACGGGCCAACAAAGCAATAATAGGATGCCGTACGTACATAAATAAAAAATCGATAAAATAGGTTGACGTCAATTCAAATTCATCACGTAATTATCTTACCACAATAGTATTATTTTTCTTTGAAGTGAGACATCGCGGTATTATACAATGTGAGAACAGTTCGTCCAAGTATGAATGAATATTACTTATTCCGAGCACTCATTGATTTTTCTTTAAATATTCATAAGTTAGCACGTATGTACGTAGTTAGCACATAAGTGTATATACTACATAGTTAAGTTACATCACAGTCTACTCAACAAAAGCAATTTTCCGACACAACCGCTATCATTATTCACAGCGGGTCGTCGCTACAATCTAATTGCAATTTAATGATGCTTATAATAAATAAATTCTTAGAACCAGGTGAGATCGTGGGCGTGACTCACAGCAGCCTCCACAATTCGCGACTGAAACTTGAATAATTGGAAATCCATACTATATTTCCGATGATTCAGCATTAATAGTCAGGATTTTGACTAGCGTTTTTTTGTTGATCAATCCCAAAATCATGATTCATTTAGTACATATTATGTACATATATAGTATATAATACGTCCATGAATGAACGAGACGTTTTACATTTACCTTAGTTTGACCTTTCCAAGAGTATACTGAGTATTATTTTACCTCAGGATACGTGAACGTGACCAAACGTTCCAGAGACTAGCTTACAAAGGGCTAGCTTATTAACTACAAGAGTCGATTATTTTATGTATTCAATACATATACTTAATTATAGTTTGTCTTTATCTAGATAAAGATTTTATAAAATTATATATTTTAATCAATATCGATATTATTAGATACATTTTACTAAGGGTAAGCTGTATACCGCACACAGCCAGAGGGTACCTAATGTTAAGACAGTCCGCGAGACATTGCGTGTTGAGTGGCGGAACTCAACCGTGGGCTTTTGCAATCGTAATAGTACGTGCGTATAAATCGTAAATTGCAAAAATCGTAATTATTTATCACATTTTGATAAGTACGGAGGGTACTTTATGCAAATTAAAACTATCTATCAGTCAGCTTTGCATCATGCCAATTGCTTACGCTACCAAGGCTTTACTGTCCTTAATGAATTCTCACATACATATAGGTATGCATGTACGTGACCGAAAACTCTGCAAGTTAACATCTTCCGTTAGTTACGTATGCACGATTTCTCTAAAATAAGAACGTGATAATAAAAAAGAATGTAATATAGACCAAAGTTTTATCGTTTTCTAAATCAATATAGCTTCCAATCAAATGTTCACACGATAAAATGTATAAATAATCAACCATTATTGTCTGCAATGTAATACTAAATACCTTTCTCCTTTAAACGTGAGAGCTCTCATACAAATAGCGTTAAGTAAGGCCAGACCAACTTTAAATGAAAAAAAAAATGCTGGCTTGACAAGAAATCTTAGCCACTTTCGATGCCAACATAACGTATACAAGCATACACTTATACATACATATATATATATCTTCACAGCATGGTATCGCCGACCAACTGGTTTGAATTCGCTAGCAAGCGCAAACTTGAATGTTTCTTGCTTCTTGCTAAGTATGTATAAAATAACAATTTGTAATAAATACATTAAGTTTTTATGAATGACCAGTCGTTGCGCCGGGGCACAAAGTGTGACTGGTTGTGGGTTCGATCCCAACTCGAGGAAATGAAATATTCATTTACAAATTTTATTTTCTTTTCTTCACTCTGGTGTCGAGGTAAACAAAGCGCAGCGCATTCAGTAGGTAGGTTACCTATCCGTTCTTAATGTTTAAACTTCTTTGTACAATATATAACACTACCTGACTATTTGAGCAATTTGAGATAAGTGAGCACTTAACCAATTCACAAGCAGATAAGAGGCATTTCTTAGATGTTTTAAACATTTCAAGGCACTTTAATATATTTATGAAGCAAACCAGTTGCATGTAGGTATTTACAGCAGCGGGTTCATTGCCTGTAAACGTTCATCGTACCATTAAAGGACAGAAAAAAGAAATACGATATCGTGATCATTATCGTGAATTACGTAAATCTAAGATTCATTTACAATCTGTCTCAAATGTTCGTACATACAACATACGTTCTCTTTAGTTAATATTTTGATGTATCTGTTTAATTTAAGTCAAATGCAAAAAACATTTTTTTTATTAATCTAGGTCCTTAAGTACTAAATTACAAAAATAAAGAACTCAATGCAGGCAAATTGCAATGGTGTTTCTTCCGGCAGCTGCATGGCACAAACTGAATGGCCTAAGAGCACTATTCTTTGAAGGTTAAAACAAAGCTTTTCAAATTATTCATACAGCAATTCAAATATCTGGTGTACGTACAGTAAATAAATAGTTCAATAAAAACGACTTAGGACGTAAACGTACTTGGGATTTTTTTAATATTTTATAATTACTCTTAATTATTATATTTATTACTTTTAGTTTAAGAAACTAAATAATTATTCTTTTTTTATGTCAAAAAATACAATACCTACCCAATAACTTAAATTTTCTCCGCCTAACAAATGGCAGTGGGAATCAGGGATAAGACAGTAACCTCAGATACTTACCCATCCAATTAACGCTAATCCCACACTATACATACATATAGGTACGAGCACTATACGAATGACGTGCTGCTAAACATCGGTCATAAATAAAAGTTCAGTCGATTTGTCTTGTTGCTTTCACTTTGAAATTATGAGGTTACCGTATCTTAAAGCTTTCAATGCGATAGTGAGTCACGCCTTCAAATCTTGCGTGTAAGTTAAATTGAGATTTTCAAATGCAAGGTTTAAGTAAGAAAACCGGGTTGAAAACGTCGTTACGCATACTAAACGAGCTTAGGACGGCTGGCCCACTAATAAGTGTCAGATTAGTGATATTATTTAAGGTTTTCAACATGTTATTATCATATTATCTTTGATTTTTTACCAACCAAAGAGCTAGCTTGATAATACAGTTTCAGTTTCAACAATACAAAATAATCATTTACTCTTTATTTAGGTACCGGGCCATGTAGTAGTCAACACTCGATGCAAGACGCAGATGTCACTCCTCCCAATCTGTTAAAGGAAGTAGAAGATAACAGCCGATACAAAACTCTGGAAGCCAATGCTACCCTATTGAAATTACTGGTGGATGACAAGGATGGAGTTAGCAAGTATATACCTGTTTAACTCTGTTGTTACATTTTTAGATTTTTCTGTTGTGTGGTGTGGCGCTGGACCACGATAGTGGGACTATAAATGTGATATATCTGTGTTCGATTCCAACTCGGAGAAGTGAAATATTTAATATTTCCATTTCAAAAAGCAGAAAGTAAAGTAGGGAACTTTTGTTCCTCTTTTTCCCTGGTCTATTAATGGGAACGGCGTATCAGAACACTAGGTATCTTTGCCTACTTGCTATCTTTTATATGATATCGCGAAACTATAAAAAAAATATAAAACTTAACTGTCATCTTTTATCACGCTAAATCTACATTAACGAATGCTACCAAGACGATTAACTAACTAACTTATACAATAGCGTCTAACACTTACTAAGTTCTCACGGCACTTCCAGATAAACGTAATACCCACACTATGACATAAAATTTCTTGTATCTACAGAAACATTCATGAATTTTTAATAAGCATAATAGAACTTTTAAACCGGTAGTCTAACGGGAACTACAAATAAGCTGAAAATTCTAAATCACTAAGAATTCGTTACAAAATTAACTACACAATTTTAGTTAAGTAAATAAAAAATATAAATGAAAAAAATATGTATACTACAATAATTAAAGACTTCACTGTCAATTTATTGACTGAGATTGTAGCTAGAATATTATTGTACTCTGTAAAAAAAGCAAGACTTATATTTTTTTTTTAGTTTTCGCATTATGCGATTTCACTTAAGTAGTTTTCTACCCGAAAGAAACATCGGTTACCGGGCGTTAGCACTACATTTTATTTAAGTATATACTATATTTTTTTAGCTGTTTATAAATAATAACAAAAAAAATGTATAACGCAACAATTTTTTAGATCCGAAGTGTTTGATATGTTGCATTCCAAAGACGACGCCCGTGAGCATCTCGTGTTGCCCACATTTCCAGAGGACGCCGAGGAAGGTCGCGTTGACGTGCCTGTCGTACCTGATTCACAAGCAGAGTTCCTTCAAGGTAAATTATGTGGGACATTCCACTCGAAAAGTAGCTTCTAATTATGCTCGGAAGAGTGACGAGAATGATAATATGCTGACGATAATATATCAAAAGCATCAATTGGATTATAATTTACATTATATTATTTAAATAAAAAAATAATAAAATAAAATAAATAAAATTAATGGAGGGGCCTGCCGAGGCGCAGGGGTACAAAGAAAATGTGACTGTAAACGGACAGGCTGTAGGTTGGCAAAACGCGGCGTTGGGTTTCGTCACTCCAATGCCTCCGGTATTCGGCGGAAACTGGAGAATGGAGTGTCATAACACTATGTTGCCTCACTAGCCTACCCTGCTGTGTGAAGGATACAACGTGACACCAAAAAAATTGAGTTAAAAGGTTGTTATAACGATTTTTTGAAGTTAAAATAATTTTCATATATTTTTTTTGGATCAACATGAAATTTTCTGAGGTTGTCGTAGCCCGACTGTAAACACCCGCCTATAAACGCGATGGCTGATGATTTGAACTCCACTCGGAGGAATGTTAAAGCGATGGCAGCGCAATTACAAAGAGGAACTTAAGTTCTTCCATTCAACGTCTATTGTCTCAAACTTTAAAATTTCAAAAAAAATTATAATTTCACATAAATATAAAATATATATTTTTTAATAGAAGAACCAATGAGTAACGATGTATCACCACAACGGTATTCAGGTGTTCACGTTGAGCCAATAGGACTTGCAGCTGGAATCATGGTGGCTGTCACTATTAGCATCGTCGTTTTGGCTTACACAGCTCTCTTTTTATGGAGACGGATATACATGTATGTAGCACCTAAGTATATATATTTTTTAAAATTATCTAATAATTGTCCCTGATCTGATATAAAAGTAAAAAGGTATAGATAGGCCAGTCATAACGCAGGGGCACAAGCGTGTGACTGTAAACTCGAAAGGTTGTGGGTTTGATTCCCACTCTCATCGAGTAAGAAATATTCAATATTTTTATTTCTCCGCTCTGGTGTGGAGGCAAAGCGCGGCGTTGAATTTCACTTAAAAAACCCTTCATGTAGATATTCGAAGTTGAATTAATACGTTGAAAAATAATTTTTATAACAAAATATATATCGTTCTCAGCTTTAGACATCATACCTTAAAAATTAATTACAACTATAGTTAGTCATGCAGTTCAATTCGGCTTGAGAAAGTTATTTTTATACGCTAAAATGCAATGTCATTGTGAAACCAGCAAAGGCCAAAGCTAGCCATCAACAATCTAGACATTTAGAGCTCGTTTCAGTTTGTACAACTTTCTAGCCACCCAAACGAGAGAGGAATTTAAGTTTATTTTATTTTTTATATATCTGTAATTCTGTATATTTGTATGGCTCTACATCGTAAAGAATTAACTCCTAAGCATTTCAGTGATGCGTAGGCACAATTTTCTCTTTATTTATATATAATCGCATATTATCAAAAACTAATTATATTACAAATAAGTTTGTTGTTATTTCTTAATTTAATATTTCAACATTTCAAAAGAATAGATCTGTATGTATAAAAAAAGACATAATAATTTATATTGCTGCATTCGCGTTATTTCTCTTACGATACAATAAGTTAAGCCTACACGAATAAAGCATTATAAATCGCCTCGGGGGTTCGTACTTCGTTCCCATGTATTGACGGGTTTTTTATTAACCGTCGTGTCGGATGGAAAGTTTATTTAGTGGCTTCTTCAGCTTGAAACCACAAACACTGTGTGAGGTAACCCGAGACGTTGCAACTTGCAGCGCGGGCAGGCACTCGGCGCTCGGTGCTTAGTGCGTAGGAAGCGGTCAAGTGGGACGGAAACCCATTGTGAAGTGAATAAATGGGAAGTAAACGTGTACTACTTCGCTCGTAATACTTTGTTTGATATGCATTAAATATTTGAAGTTTAAAATATATTCCATGTATAATAGGCCGTATAATAAATGTCTTCTATAATATTGGGTACGTATTTTAAGTAAGATAAACTTTATTCTTTTTATTGTGTTACAGAAAGAAAAATGGTCTAAAACACGAGCTTCTACGGAATGAAGAGATTATAGCAGAAACTAGAATCGAGGTAATGAAGAAAGGTTTTTTTTTTTTCAGTTTCACGCTGTACTCCGCATGTCTGCTACATATAGGTTACAGGTAGGCAGAGGTAGCCTAGTGTTAAGACATTCCACTCCCCACTTTCACGCTGAATTCTGGAGGCATTGAGAGATGATTGGCGAAACTCAACGCCGCACTTGGCCTCGTCAACAGAGTAAAGAAATGAAAATATATTTCATTTCCTGGAGTGGTTATCGAACCGACAACCTGTCGCGTTTTTCAGTTACGCGCTTGCGCTCCTGCGGTACGACTAGTCTCAGTTAATTTTATTTACATAATAAAATATTATATTGAATGTTCTCAACAAAGTTATTTGCATTTGCGGAATGAACATTTAGAGATTTAATTACCTATGATTTTAAAGATGATAGGGTAAAGATAAAATAATTGTGACTGCATTGCCAAAATGCTACCAGAATCATATTTTAAATGTGAAAAAAAAACTAAGAAAATAATCTTTTTATATTTTGAATACAACATATACGGTTTTATTTAAGAAATAAAACATAACTTTAATTATTCAAGTACACTGATTTACAAATTTTTTAATTGCAGTTATGAAAGTACTTCGAGGTTCCATCAAAATAAAAATGGCCTTAATATATAATATGAAAAAATTTGGATTGCAAAGACTGAATTTGGTTAAGAGTCTATTTAAGAATAATTATATATGTTTGGGCCACATATCTTGCGATGTGTGTGATAAATGAATAGTATTTAGGCTAAGTACTCAATAGATCTTCTTCAAAAGTGAACAAAGCATCTGAAGATAAGACAATGAGGTATTTCTAAGCCCAAAAATAAAAATATATGTACATACCGTACATATAATAAGCATTCAAATGGATCAACACAAGAAAGCATATGCAATGAAGCATAATATATTTCAACTACTTATTTCATTTGTATGGTTTTGGTGTTCTATCATGTTATTAAGATGTAATAATTCATTATTTATTTAAATGACAAGCTGTGCCATATAATTACATGTAATCACCACAAATTAGTCATCTTTGTCTACTTTTAAATTTATTTATTGGCATGTGTTTAACATAAGTTGTAATTGTAAAAAAATATGACTGTGATGTGATTTATACTACATATGATATGAAGTAAATTAATTTGATTAATGAAATAAAAAAATAATAAAAGCAAAAAGTGCCATGTTTTATTGCCATTATTGATTTAAAACTGGTAACAACAATCCTTAACATTATAAAAAATATCAATTAAAAAACAGTAGATTAAGTATCTCTCATCTTACACTTGATGTGAATTAATTGCTATGTTGCATAATATAAACAATTATATTATGATAAAAGTTTTAAGCTACTTGCTGTACTACGTAACAAATGCAATATATAAATATAAAGAAAATTTAAAAAAAAATTAAATTAGTAATTCACATAATTGTAGATGACGATTTACATTTAAAATGTCTAATGATTTTGATCACAATTTATCACCTGTGCACATATATTTTTTAGCAAATGATTTCTTTTACTTGTTTTCCTTATGTCTTATGACCACTGGTCCAGTATTATCTCCTGTGGCCTTGTTATGAGCTCCATGGGCACCATCACAATAGGGCCACTGTAAAAAAAATTATATAGCACTTTAAATTGATATCATTTTCTATATATTTCTATAAAAACCAATTAAATACAGTTTTTTATAATCACATAATTATAATAAAATTTTAACTTTATTGTAGGAAAGTCAATAAGATAAAATGTATGTCAAACTGTATGTAGGAGAAATATATATTTTTCATTTATGCTTCTTTATCTTATCAAATTAGATTAGATACATACAGGTATTTTAGTCTACATCAATATATAAAAACATTTAATCAAAATATAATGTGTTAAACCTCTATGCTGCCCCATTACAAAAAGCTAATTGATAATAGCTATTTGTAATAAAATTGTAAATTTGTGTATCTTTCTAAAAGAAGTTGCTATCTACATTCACTTACATTTTGACTTCTCCAACATCTACACAGAGATGCCTTTTCTGTAATATCTTCAATATCAATAAAATCCACAACTTTATTTATGTCTTTTCTAATACATGGATTGATTTGTCCACTTCCGGCTTGATTTGCTTTTTTTATAGTTTGATAGGAATAATATGATAATCCACCAATGGCAAGAGTTGGAGGTATTAATGCAAGCCAATCACGAACTATATAGAAAAAGAAAAAATCATATAATAATCACCTCTATTAGTACTTACTTACTTCACTATTACTAAGAAATAACATTGCATGATATACATTATTCATACTAGCAGGGGATAAGAATTAAACACCATGATTATATGAAAGTATGTCAGTGGCCTTGTAAAATGTACTGAGCAATGTTGGAAACAGGTACTTGGTAAATTTCAAAGTATTTTAAACTACTGGAATATAACACAAAATGACAATAAAATTATAAGAAATATAATAACAAAATAATATATATAAATAAATATAAATATTATATTATTATTATACAATTACATTTTAAATAATCAAGCAAGCTTTTGTAATCATAAAGTTAAGTTTAAAATGAAACTTTATTTAAGAAGAACAGTTACTACCAAATCACTGAAGAGGAAAATTACATACCTCCAAGACGAAACCATCCACCGATGGAATCCGGAATAGGTAAACTTGCCAAATAATTAGGAATTGCCACTTTTACAACACTTGATACAATATACATTTTTCCTTTAGGTTATTTGACCTTAGTGTAATGTAAGAATAACAAGTTATATAGTTACACAACGAGGTAAATTGATCGGATGACGTGACACACTGGACACCGACGACCGATTCTGAATTTCTGATTGTGAATTCTGATAACTTTAACTATTTTGACAGTCGTCTTTTTAACAACTCATTTTTGACAGAAAATTGACAAGAATCATACACACAGAACACAATTTTTCAAAAGATCATAGTTTATAGACTAGATATTGAACTTAATAGGATGGTACGGTAACTAAGTAGTTTATGATTAGTCCTTAATTGTAGGATCTGTATCCTATGATACTAATAAAATATTAAATAATAAGGGTACACGAGTATATTATTAATGTCTGTTAATCAGATAATGTAGTAAAGTTACTACGTTTCGACGTTTCGATTTCAAGTAAATGTTAAATATCGAAGTTGTTTAATAAAGAGTTTGAGATTGCCAGTTTTTGATATGATAAAACGAATTTTGAAACCATGGCTGTCATGTCAATTTAGTACATTATCTGTTATGTTGGTTTCACTTTCAACAATAAGTTCAGTTGCAGTTCGACCTTATTAAATGAAAATAAACAGATCTAAATAGATCTATGACAATAAATAAATGTAAAAAATAATAACTATAATTTTAAAAGAGTAATTTTAAAATTTTATGTAAATACAAATTCAAATTACAGATTTCTTTAAATAGATCAATTCGATTTCGATTCTTGGATGACAATTAATAAATTTTATTTAACTGCTGAATAGCTTTAATGGACAACATTGTAGCAACTAACATAAGTATCGTCAATTAAAAGTAAATCTTTCAATACCAATTCCAATATATAATAATTCCAACATACACAACAAATAACAATATAGCTTTAAAACGAGTTTTAGAAGACAAATGGATTGATATTTGAGTGTGTGCAATTCGATATAATTCTTGATTCAGTAAAAAAAATCTATGGTACCATTCTATTATTATTAAAAATAAAATAGATGAATAATTTATTATTTTCAATTTTTTCATAATTAAAAACTGTATAGATAAAATTTTCAGTTAGGAAGAGTGTCTCAAATAAAACGAATGACTGAGTAACGTATGAAATTAACTAGACATTAGGCGCCTCCCTAATCATCTTTTGCAGTCGCCAAATGTCTATATATCAAAAAAATATATAAATATGTAACATTATTTATCTGTGCCTGTCGTCGTTTTACTGGGTGCGTTTGATATTGTACGTTGTAATTATGAATATTTTCATTAATTTTATTGAGTAATATTACTTACTATCAATCACTGTGAGAAATTAAAAAGTGTGATAAGTGAAATCCTTTGGAGGATATTGACCAATGCTGCTGTATACTGAATATGGCTGACGAAAGACTAGTGGTCCTGAATCGTTGTGACAACTTAGGATTCGGATTTTCTTTACTCGGTGAAGCCGGTTTGCCACATATTATTTACGAAATCGAAGAAAATTCTCCTGCAGCTCGTAGTGGTGAGGTAAGGTGGTAATAAAAATTTATTAAAGTTTTAATATCTTTTATGTTTTTTGTATTACAATCTGACTAGGAAAATCATATATTTCTAATGAATATCAACAAAAAATTATTTATACAAAAAATATAGATATCATATCAGTTATAAGCTTACTTACTTTATTAGGCATTACAAAAAAAATCAAAGTTAAATATTGATTTTTCTCATTTATAATGACTCAAACTATTGATTTCATTTTAGTGGGATATTAATATGGGTAATATCTTAATTATTCATAAAATGATATTTAGCACATTATTCATTGCTTTTTATTTTTTTTGCAACGATAACTCTAATAAAAAAATACTATATCTCTTAAAGTCACCTAAATAAATTTTGTTTTTGTCTCAGGAAGTTATGTATAATATATTAGGTTCTGTTCATATTGACTTATACATTGTATGAGATACATGGTACATTTTTGTTTAAATTTATTTAAAATATTGATGCTCCTTCATAGTCATTAAAATATGTGTATAAATACATATAGGTGTTATATGACAGTGACATAAAACTATAGCATTTTCAAGGTAAACAAGTTATTTCTTGTTTTGTATACTGTAATTTAACTTTATTATTTACATAAAAATATTGTTAATTCACTTATGAATATTGTAAAATAATAATTTTGAATTTTTTTGTATGTGTTCCTTATTTACTTTTAAATATGTAAATATTTTATTTTAATACTATGTACTTATGATCTTGAAGTAACTTGTTTTGTCGAATTGTTGATTACCATGAATAAGAGTGGAGCACCTTTGAAACAATATATAACTTACATGAATATATTGTTATAGTATATATAATTTATAATAAATATTTTATTTATACTTTGTTTCTTTATGGAAAAAAATGAGAAAATATACAAAATATTTTATTAATTAATTCTTAACAAAATGTTAATGTGTACACTATATGAAAAAAACTAATGATATTCATATCTCTCATAGCTTGGTTGTAGTTATAAGTATTTCTATTTAATCACAGTATCATATTTCCACAAGCTAGATCTCTAAATTCTAGACATACAATTATTGTATTCAGTTATTCCTTTTTTTTTTTAAATAAATTTCTGTTTGGCTAAGTATCTATCATTTTATTCTTAACTTTCCACCTAAATTCAAAATATTACATATTTTGAAACTGCAAATCAAAATCTAAACATCAAATTGTACTCAAACCCACAACAACTGTTTACAGTTAGAAACTGTACCTCAACAACTTCAATTTGGCTGTAATATATATATAATAGTTCTTTTATCTTATTCTGCTTTACTTGCTTGCTAATTATTTTAATATTCTGTGTAAAAAATAATCATTTTTTAAATGTATTCAAATCTAGTATACACTATAGTGTCTATGTACTAAACCTTGTTGTGATTGAATATTTTTACTCATGGCTTCATGGTTGGATTACATCAAAATGATTGATGTGATATAGCCTATTTTAATTTTCTTAGATACATAAAAATTTTTTCAATATGTACCAGTACTTCTTGAAATTTGGTGATTTAAACAAATTATAATATTAAAATAGATAACTACATATATGGCTATGAGCACTAAATAATTCGATTATAATTTTAAACAAATAAATTTATAAAAGATTAACACATTCTTGGACAGAATGCCTCTTGGCTTTGTTACTGTAAAAATTAATATGGCAGTACGCCTGTTGACATCACAGTTTTTACTTCTATACAGTCAGTATGCCTTATGGAGCTCCATTTTCTATAGTCAAACAAGGAAGGGCATTCTCTTGTGTCACCATAGAGAGAACTTGTATCTTCTACTGTCATATCACATCTTTTTATCCTTCTTAAATTGATAAAAAACTACCATTAATAGATATTCAATAAATAAAACAAAAATGCATGATCAAATAAAACTTAAAATGTTGTGTAATGTCTGACCACTTGTATATATATATACATATATATTTTCCTATCAAATTATATTCCATCTAACTCTTTAGTCTATGTCGAATCAACCCATCATACTACTTGTGAAATGAGAGCAAACCACTTATGAGATGAACAGAATGGAATCCAGAAAACTTTTTCACTGTTTTTAGGTTTTTGTGTCATATATATATATATATATATATAAATTATACAATATATATATATAATACTATATATATATATATATATATATATAATATACAATATATATATATAATACTATATATATATATATATATATATATATATATATATATTGTATAATGTATTGATTTTGATTAATAAATTATATAAATGTTCAAAATAAAAAATAAATCTATGACTTTTAAGAATTTCAGGTTTAAGAATATGAATACTATTTATATTTTATAACATAATTAATTTTTCCTTAATATTATAAATAAAGATGAAACTAAGTATTATTATTTACGATAGTATGCAATAGTAATATTGATCAGTAAGGTATTATTTTAAAGTGGTTAAATATTTTTTAAAACCAAGATAAAAACACATATCATCTATATGTTATCATATAAAAATTATTAGGAAAGAGATTGTATGTAATTGCAATAAGTGATATATGTACATATATATATAATGACAATACCTCAATCGAGTTTCCTTCCAATAAGGTTGCCTCGATTGACACAATGTTATTGTTTTTTTTTGTCTTTTTTATCTACATCTACTCTCTTTTAGGAGACCAATGGGGAGGCTAGTGGCGCAAGGGCACAAAGTGTTACTGTAAACGCGGCTTGTTTTGGGTTCGATCCCCAATCGAGGAAATTAAATATTTATTTAAATTTGTATTTGCATTTCTTTGTTATGGTGGAGCGCGGGGTTGAGTTCCGCCACAACACGCAATGCCTCCAAAATTCGGCGGAAAGTGCGGAACGGGGTGTTGAGACACCCCAGTTCCGCACCCAACACACAGTAAGGTAGGCAGTACCTACCCTACTGTGTGCGGGATACAGCATGAAGCTGATTTATCTACCCCCTTTTACACAACATTGCTAACAAAATATTGAATATCACACATTGTGCAACAGAATATTCATTAAGGTGAGAATTAAATGCATATTTAAAATTGGTTGGTAATCGTTTGTAAATAGAAAAAAAAAATGTCGGAATAAAAATTAATATTGTAAAACAGTTGATTTAACAGATATTGTAAACAAATATAAAATACAAATTTATTAGCATAAATTTTATAATATAATAAATGCTTACTAAGAATAAATTATACTATCAACTTATATAATTTTTCAAATACTCCACATACTACTCTACATAATAAAAAAAATATAATAATACACAACCTTTTATTTACATAAACGTCTTTTAAAGCTTACGAACATATATGACAGATCCACAAAAAGAATTCACAAAGTTACATTTTTCCATTAATTCCTAAAATTAAACGTATAAATGACATGTTTTGATTGTATTTACATTCTTGTATTAGATATTTTATTTAGTGGTTTTTCAATAGCATTATTTAAATTGTTATTTACATCTTGTAGATTTGTGTTGTAGTATTGTATTGCCTTGTATATGTATTGTAAAAATGACGTTAAGCTTTATATACGTTTACATATAAACGCACGACATACTATCTACAAATCTACGCAAAGCACTTTCGATTTTCCAATAACTCATTAGTTCTGTCAATCAAGCGAGACAGTGTCAAGTAGATTATTATAACTCTTTGATCTTAATCAACATAATTTAAATTATGGATAATTATTATATCCTGTAATTTGTGTGAGCTTCAATAGAGTACACTTTTTTTTCCTATATCTATTTTATACTATTTAATCACGGAAGAGGAAACCCCCCTACCTCTAAATTATACTTATTTGTGAAAGTTAATATAAGTGAATAAAATATTGCTATGATTAAGATTATGGACAAAAGAAGTAATGTTAAATTGATTTCTATATAAGACTTAGTGAATACAAAAATTTCAAAAACATGAGATACAAAAAAATTATTATACAAAACGTTGAAAGTATAACATTTTATTAATCACAAAATAGTTTTTCATAGGACAAAGATATATGAGAATAGGGTATTCATACTGCACATGCACATACACACTAAAGAAATATAGAAATGTATGCAAAGGCGATCTTGTAGCTCCAGGCAATCTTTTACAGACAACTTTTAATAAAGAAAAGATTTCTCTATAAAAAAGGAGTAAGAGAACATTTCGGAGTATAATGAATAACAATAAAAATTATGATAATTATTAATATGCTTTTGAAAATATACTTAAATTATATATTTGTAATATACATAAATAAGAATATAATTTAGATTTGTACGTAGTATATCATCAGAAGGGCATCGTCAATCAGAATCGGAAATACATTATTTTTAAACATTTTTAAAGTGTTAATCCACACTTAGGAAATATGAATACTTATTTGTAAAAATCTCCCTACAGAGATGCTAACAACATAAATAAGTTGTAACAAGC
>DWAO01002339.1:0-16234 GCA_018230605.1 Heliconius congener | reverse complement strand
TCAATCAAAATTACTAAATGTACAGACAAAATATTTTTACTGTCTTATTATATATGGAGATTATCTGTATATTGTATCTGTTGCTATTATTAGCATAATATATAGTTATAATAAGTACATAATAACTAAGTGGTGCTTCATTGCCTCTTTCACTTTCCGTGATCACTTAGACGCGCTTTACGAGCATCACGATTTCGTTTTTACCAGACTGTAACAAATATCTAACGTAGATGTATTCCACGGGGACATTTTGTTAGTTCAGAAGTTTTCATATTAACTGTATAAAGGTTACTTTATGTAGAGTCGATCTTTTAAATTGAAAATGTAGAGCGGTACCGAAAATTACAATAAAAGCTTATCGAGATTGGAGATCTTAGAATTTCGATAAGTTTCTATTTTATATGGATTAAATGTATACTTAGTCATTTTTGAAAGCTTTAATGTATCTTTTATGGTCACGAATTGATAAATAAGAAGGATACAAAGGAAATATAACAACGATAAAATTATTTAAAAAATTATTCATAAATAATAGGTGTTTACCTTGTACAGATTTTCCTATAGAGTACAGAGCGGTGAGAGCGGGATAGCGTGCGGACACCGCGCGCAGGTACCTCGTTAACTCCTCGTGGTCATGGTATTTGAATTCCAATTCGGGGCCCGCATCGCGTGACTCTACTTCACTTAGGCTGGTTGATACGTCATCTATGTATGTATAAAGCTTTCTTTTTTATTTACATTTTTATTTTTATGTTTGTATACTTTTTAGCTACACGCTGTATTTCTTATGTAGCTAGGATCCTGCTATATGCGGGATCGATAGAGAGAAATGGAGAAAATCTGATATCGACTTTCCGCCGATATCTTGAGACATTACGTATTGAGTGGCGGATTTCAACGCCGCGCCATTTTATCTGAGAGAATATTAAAATATTAAATAATTCATTTCCCAATTGGGACCTCGCTCGCTCCATCGCACCCACAACCACTCCGATCGTTTACAATCACTTATACGTTTATGACGTACGCTTAAGCAGAAAAATCCGAAAACGCAGTTCGGACTTTACGAGGTAAACATTGAATAGGAAAATCGCTTACGCTTGTTATTAGAAATCTGTAGGTACCTGAAGTATAACTTGGGTCAGATTGAAATTGTCCACATGTCCCCTTAAGCGTGATGATATTAAAAAGTAGTAAGATGTTGTATATGGTCCGCCGATTCATCTATAATGTAAAAATATATTTTATAAGAGTATAGGTGAGCTTAAAATTTGGTTATTAATCAAGTATTACACTGAAACACAGTATATTAGTCCTATTGAAAAATGGGATTATTCACGTGTAGTCATTAATAATGTATTTTTGTCCTTGTATGTTAGGATTTATATTTCTATAGTATGTACATTCGCTAACACTCTGTCATACCATCCGATCTCGACAATATATAAAGGCAGAGTACGACTTATTAGAATTTTCACGCTTTTTGATCTTTGCATAGTTATGGGCTTTCTTTTTAACGTTATGTCGGTTTGGTTATTCGAGTTGCGCAGGCGCAACCGGTCCTAAATTGAAGGTCACTAGGTCACTGGACCGTTGTGGGTAGTGCATCGTCCTCTTAGTCGAAATTATAGGCAAAAAAAATTATGTGATTATTTTTTATGCTGTTGTTGTTTTATTTATGTTTGTTTATTTAAATGTACTCGAAACATTCTCAAAGTAGTTATTGCTTAATAAAATAGATTAGCTACTTCATTTAACAACTTTAACATAATTTTGGGTTTTTAAATGAAAATAGAGAGCGAAATTTGTAGATGAATTTTATATTTAATAAAATTTCAAAATCATGTACGTTAACATTATAAAACACACAATTGAATATGAAAACAAAGTAGACTTTTTATTATGTAGGATGGCCGGCGTTTAAAACTTTCTTTTCGTGGCATTGACACGTTGACCTTATTATTAAATCACTTCTTTATGTTAAACTGTTATCATTTTAATTTCTCACAAAATAATTAAAGATTTTATATATCTCACTATTCAGAAATCTAGATATCTGCCGCACGAGATTTCTATATTAAAACTTGTTCCTAAATAATGTGTAAGAAGTGTACCTAGATATGTCTAATGAAATCTTTTATTTAACAAAAGAACTTTATATATGTATCTAATTTCTGAAATTTTGTCATAATTTTATATATTTTACTCACGTAGTATCTCTCATTGTTTAACTTTCTTAATTCAAGTATTTTATTTTTAATATTTTATTAATTTTAATACCATTTTATACTTGACCACCAACTAAGTGAAAGTGTAACTTTAATATTTGTATAATATATGTATGTCGATGCCATTGTTACTATACTCAAATGAATAAAAATATTACAAATATTTAAGCGCATCTGCTTTTAAAATAGATTTTTTAGTGATTTTTAAAACACAGAAAATTAAACTCTTACTAAAAAGTCCTGAACAAAGGAAAGAAATATTTTAAAATACTTTTCACTCAAACTAGAGAAGGTAAATACCATTGAAGTTTGGTATTGGTAGAGAAAAAACTATAGTATTATGAAGTGAGTGAGGAAATTAGTCCTGCTTAAATAAAATCAAATCATCGTGACGCTGTATCCCGCATGCAGCAGGGTAGACACTTAGTGTTAAGACACTCCATTCACCACTTTCCGCCGAATTCTGGAAGCATTGCACGTTGAGTGCTGAAACTCAACACCGCGCTTTGCCTCGACACCAGATCGAAAAAACGAAAATATACATTTAAATAAATATTTCATTTCCACGAGTAGGGATCGAACCTACAATCATTCGTGTTTACAGGTACACTTTATGCCTCTCCGCCAAGACTGGCCTCATTGCTCTTAAATAAAATTTTCAAAAAACTATCTAATAAATATTTAACAATTTTTCTTATTTATTTGTGTGTTATATACTTATAAATTATCGGTCGTCCTAAATATGTAAATTATCAAAATATAATATAAAAACTTACCTTTATATAGTCGACCACAAATAAAAAAAAAATTAAAAACTTGTGTTTGTCATTGATATTGAGTTGCTCTATATTTCCTTCACTAGCAAAAAGAATGTGGGCGCGTAAGTATCGTAAGTTATAAGTAACGGGACAACGAGAACTTGGCAAGGTCCTTGCCGACGTACGAACGGAACTCGACTGGTGTCTGTGTGGAGTGCCGCTCGTTGCTGCTGCTAACCACGAGCAGTGGCACGACATCATCTGCGTCATCCAACCCGCCGCACGACCGTAAAGTGCTTTCTCTCAAAATAATATTTCTAAAACTGCTTCTAATTCCAAGGAATAAGGTTTACTTCATTTACAATTCTATGAATACGTCCTAGTATGGTATTTTCTTCTCTAAAGCCTTGATTATAAAAGTGAATTTGCTAAATTCTACGCACAGACCCTTGATATGACGTAGCGTTCCCGCCTTTCGTCTCATCTGGCACTTTTCCCGCGGATAGAGTTTCTTTCTCTGCTACTCGATATTTAATATAAGAAAATACTAAGTGAAACTTAATAAGTAACTGCATTGTTCAGGTTCATTTACTTCGCAGTATTTAGATTTAAGACACGGGAATTAATTAATATAACATGTACCTAATTAATAAGATCTCAGAACGTTACGTGTTCTGAGATCTTATAATTTAGGTACTAATTAAATATAACAAATACTATCTAAACAATTCATATGATTAAATGTAGATAAAATATAGTTTTTTTTTATTTAGGCATAGATTATTTATTAAAAAAAGATAAAATAAATTTACTTTACGGACTGTAATTTTATTTGTAGGCCCAGCATAAAACAATAAGAGTAACTTCAAACGTAGTATTTGTTATTTTTATGTAATTAAAAAATATATATCCGCTTTTATAATAGATAAAAAAAAGGATTTAAACTACAGTTTCATTGTACTAGAAAGCCCTGAATAATTATAAAAAAAGTTTCATCATAGGTTCTCCTAAAACTGGAGAAGTATATTTGTAGTTTGGTTTAGATACATAATATACATATTTTAATAAAAAGCATAATGGTTTACTAGTAGAGAAAAAAATATACTTTATTTACCTAACTGTTTAATATACAGAAAATATATAGACAATTATTGAAATTTATTTTTAAATAATGAAAATTTATATAGATTATTGATTGAGTGTTCTTTGATTAGGACGATATTACCTACCTTTAGCAAGGTCTTGTCGACCCTCGTTTCGTCTCTTACGCCCCATGCATATGGGTCAGGGTCAAAAAGTTCTATTTCTAACAAATCCTACCTTCCAATTAAAAGTATTCACTTGACTTAACTATTCCTCTACGGAGTCACACTCGACCTTAAGATAAACTACGCTCTTGCAGTCTTAGGTTTATGCTGATTTAACAATGTCACACATTGTATGTACATATGTATTAAAACTACTTTGGTATTTATATTTGTTGCCAATTTGTTAAAATCTTCACAACTTTACATGAAATATAAATATTATTTATATAAAACAAATTTTTTACAGCTTTACGTTCTATTCCGCTTGTAGGCAGAGAAAAAATAGTATCAAGACACACTTTTTTCTGCTTTCTCCCCCAATTCGAGTCATTGCGTGTTCAGTGGTGGAACTATCTAATAAAACAAGTCTTTCACAGGAAGGGATCGAATCCACAACCATCGCATTACCGTACAGATTTTTGTCTTCTAAGTTAGAGCTTAGTCCTTGGCAAATATAAGAAATACGATTCTTCGTTATTATAACAAAATAATAAAAAACGGTAAAACCACTAATTAGAGTACAAATCTTTGAAATCTTTTTTGTATGGTTGTACACGCATATCTTCGGAGGGACTAGATCTTTTTTATCGGGTAGCTATTAGTACCCATTTGATTTTGAAAACTGATGAAGGACCATTGGACGCGACTAGGGTATAAGAAATAATGAAATGAAACTTAAGTTAAAGTTGTTAAACTTGATGAATACTTTCGATAGATACATAATAATTAAAATTCTAAATCATTTTATGTAGAACCATAATAGTCCGTCCAGTGTAAACTATGAGAAAAAAATCTTATGTCGCCGTAGCAAAAGTTGTTCAGCGTGTTACGCACTTTTCTCTGTATATAATATGACAGTAAAAATATTTTGTCTGTACATTTAGTAATTTTGACTGAAATGGATAGAGGGGCACTTAAAAAGAATAATAGAAAGCAAAAAAATTTTTTTTGGATTTCTTGTCTGTCTGTCTGTCTATCGATATGTATGGTCACATTTTTCTCTAAAAGTACTAAACCGATTTCCTTAAAAGTTTCACCAATAGCTTTGCTTTAACTCAACTTAACTACTAAAGTTTGGTTTATCAAAATAGGTTCATTCAAAATTTTATATGAATTTAATAGATTTGTAATGTTTTTTTTCCTACAAATAAATTTTCACTTTTCGGATTTTTTCTTTTATTTATATTGCAAGTTCTCACTTCCTGCCAAATTGTTATGTTTTTGTTAAATATTCACAGGACATTTTGACTAAGCAGCGAATTTCGTACTAAATGTAGCAAAAACAATGCAAAAATGCTTGTATCTTTTGATTTGGTTAACTTGGTTTTTTTATGCTCCAAGAGACCTGAATATTTGAAAATATTTTCAGCTTGATATCTTGACGTGATCTCGAGATTAAGTTCTTGAAAGACAACAAGACGGACAACAAAGTGATCCTGTAAAGATTCTGCTTTTTAATTTTGAGGTACACAATCCTTAAAATCTATAATCATAAGAATTACGTTATGTAAATAAAGTGGTATTTTGTCAAAAACTCTTATTATTCTTTTTACTTTTGATTTAGAAAATTCTTATTTTAACGCAATCGTCCAATTCTTATAATAAGGTTAAAAATATTTCGTGTGCATATGAACGTACCTACAGTTTATTTGACTGGATGGAAGCTTTAACCAATATTTTGTTTTAATATTGGTTAAAACTTGCAACATCTGAAATGCGAAAGTACAATACAATACGATTTACGTTTTTTAAAAGTTTTTAAATGGTTTATCTATAATATAATATGAAATATCTAATTATGCAGTTCTTTGGATCGCATGAAAAACAAGCTTTTAAGTCAACTCAATTAAAAGATACTGGTATTTATTCACCTTGTGTGCTGCATTTTAGGATTTTTTTCTCAAAGTATAATAATAAGATAAAAAGTTCGCTTTTATCCTATTAGTCCCACCAGAGGCTAAAAATATTTTTTTGTTTGAAGAGTCTTTACTGTCTCATATCAGTATGATAATAAAATGAATCGACTAATCCATCCATGACATATGTAAGTGCTTAATAATTCCCGTAGCCAATAATAAATGGCACAATGCTTCCTTGAAACAATGAAAATGTTATCGAAGTTATTTAAAGTTTAGCATTTTGAATAATTTTAACTGTAAAAGTCAAATGTATATCTCTCACAAGGAAAAGAGCCTGTTAATTTCTTTAAAAGGTGAGTTAGTGGTCACTGATATGACTGGTTACCGCAGTGAGGATATAAAATGTTAAATATTTCATTCCTATGAGTGGAAAACAAACTCACAACCGTCGCGTTTACAGTTACAGACCGCGCCAAGATGGCTTTAATTATGAAATTTCATATTTCAGAAGTTATTTTTAAGCACCATTTATTGCGCATTATCCCTACGGGTCTAATAAATACAACCCAATGATGCAAAGTTCAGACGGTCATATTACACCTCGAAGGCTCTTTAAAATTTTTTTATGAGTCTAAATGAGACGTGATGGTTATGGGTTCACATTTCAGTTTGAGTAATTTAATATTTGTTAAATTGCTGGCTTCTAACCTCATTTAGAAAAACCCCGATTTTACCACTGGTTCCACACTATCTTTTTTAAATAAAAAAAAAATTGTTTTCGTGTCCTGGCAGCGTATCTTATTTATTTATTTTTATAAATATTTCTATTCTGCTCACGCTGTATCATGCACATAACAGGGTAAGCAGAGGGAATTTTGTAAAGTGTGAGCTGAAGATAATTCACAAGCTGCAAAGTGAAGAGAGCGAATGGTGGAACTCAATACTATGTTTTGCCTAGTTACCAGAGCGACAAAATAAAAATATTAAAAAATTATCAAATTCACAACCTGTCTTGTGCTTCTGCACCACGAATTTTGTATAAAATGTACTTACATAAGAAAAAAAGAAGCTAAATTGGCAAATGTGGGTAAAAAGCTACATAAAAATGACTTGTTACTATGGTTTATATTCTAATTATGGTCTACGCCATATCAAAGACACACATTTACAAATTATAATATTAAAGTTCAGAAAAGCTTTTATGGGAGTTCTAGTAATGGTTGGTCTGGTTTGGAATTAAATTCAACAAATATAAGCACATACGAACGTTGTATGTGTGCTTTGTAATCTCCCGCCATATTTTTTTATATTCATAAGGATTGTCCTTATGTGAGGTCTCTAACGGTCCCCAAATATTCGCAATTGGTCCTTGCCATTTTCAATTGATATTAATTTTATGATAATGTAACTTAAAACATTTATTTTTCTAAACTAAATTAGAACGAAACTAAAATTCTTACACATTTCAGTTTTGAAGTTATGTGTTTAATTATTGAGTTTCTTAAAATATTGAAGTTTAGAATTTTGATACATTTAAGTAGTAGGTATACAGCAAACGACCTTGAAATTATTGGGACAGCCCTTATGCATCTGGGGCAATATAGCAGTTGAGGAAAGTGTTAAATGTCTACCAGAGCGGGTGGCGTGGGGGATTGTACATGCGCTTTAAGTTTTGCAGTATCGATCCCTATAACCCTCGCCAGCGGCCGGTGCGCGCGCCTGAGACGCGCGGCGCAGGGGAGGGCCTTCGAGGGCGCGAGCTCGCCCCGGGCCCTCAGATTACGTAACGCACACGCACAGGACGGCGCACAAACAATGTGATTATATTTTACTTAATTTTTTTGTACTATTTTAGATTATACAATTTTTAGAAGTAGTATCGTGATATTATCTAGTGGTCGCGCGACTAATTTTTATTTTCAACTCCTTTTGGTGTGTAGTTTAGATATGTCGACACATTTCCGCAATTACAATACTAGCAATTTAAGATCAGAATTAATATGTTAAAGTGGCCTAATTTACTAATATACTTAAAATGCACTGTATAATAAAATGAGATCTCACAATTCGTCGCTATCAGAAAAATTATAATAAAATATTTAGTGAAGTATTTATTAATTAATCTAAGCCGATAACTTTACCCGGGAAAAATGAATACAAGAAGAGTCAAGATTTATAATGAAATGAAGAAAAAAACATCATGAAAATTTAATATAAATTTTCAATTGTATTGTTCTATTGTACTTTTTACATTACAAGACAGCAAATCTCATACAGCTCAAAATGAATGGTAAGCATTTTTATATTTTCTATAATTTTCATAATTTTCAATCACAAAAAATATTACATACTTAATATACATGTTAAACTTATTTTACCCCTATTTTTTTCTTTACTTCATTTAGTGAGATTCATTATTCCACCATTTTTCTTTATAACCACTTAGCTTCCCGATCACGGCTTTGTCTGTGGGGTTTTTGTTTTCTCCTCTTAAAGAAAGTAACCTACAGTCCGGAAAAATCGATAAATATTTTTTTTTACCAATTGCGAATAATTAATTTGGAATAACATGTTTCTCTCGTCATAAACCACTATTTCATACAATCATTTACTACTTTTATAAAGTGTCGTTAAAAATAAATTAAAATATCGATTAAAGAATATTATTGAAATGCCTTTTTGAGTTTTACGCTGCGATTAAAAATGTTTATATACTAAAACATCATATGGATAGAGATAGAGGACACCTAATTTGAGGGGACATCCTTGAGATTAAGGAAAAGAGTGTAAATAAAAAAATATATAATTTTCAATACGTAATAATATTAAGTTTTATTTCCTCGTAATATAAAGCTAATGCTTATTACATCTTTAGTTGATAAATATCAAAGGTACTAACTGACGTCACATTTAGTAATTCAGTAGTAGGAAACAAAATAAATAGAGTCGTACGGAGACTCTTAATATATACTTATATTGAATATTAAATTTAGGATAGACGTATAAATTGATGGTAACAATATAAACTATTAATATGTACTACATCTTACCACCTACATAATATATACATCTCAAGTGATAACTAGTTTTTACTTTAAGTACCTACCTATTAATGCGCACAGTTGAACTGCGAACGTAGAGTCGATACAGCGCGTTAGTTGCTGCCGCCGGCGCTTGCGCCGGTAAAACTATTTCCGTGATTTTCAAATACGTAATTCCTACTATAATATTATTATTGTTTTTTTTAAATAGTTTGATCTACTTAAAATACGCTATATCATGCAGTTTTCATAATAATAGTATAACAACACGGTAAATAATAATTATCCAATTACTTCGTGAGAATACATGTAATTTATATGAAAATGGAAAAAACATACGCAATTTTAGATATAAATATCTGTGACAAGGAATCAGAGAAGACAAATAATGATGATATTATAAAGAAGATGCCTTTAGCGACTGTTATAAAAATTCGTAAGTTTGCATATCATCTTTACAACATTGGTTTCTATCTTTATATATTTATTTACGTAATTCTAGAAATTGTGTCTAATGGTCAAAGGTTTTTAAATTATTTTTATTCATTAGGAACCAATTTCACATAAATAGAATTATAGACGTTGCTTTGATGGATGTAGGTATGTCATGTTTATCAGATCACCGATTGTTATGAAAACATCTTTGAGCTGAAGTATAAATTTACTTGAATAGTAAATAACAATAGCGTTTCTTTCGTGTTACATTACTGGCATGAGTGAGAAAGATAACGAGGCCTTTTGTCTATTAAGATCGTGCGAATTGTGAGTGGGAGCTGTCCTAATTTCAAACGATGAACTTTTTACCTTCTTTAATTAATATTCACGTGTCGTAAAACTCGTAATAGAATATAATGTGTGGGTACATATGTCAGCCATGAACAAATTAATTAAATATTGACATTTTTACTAGAAAACATGAATAGTTTAATACTGCTGCAATTGTTAGTCCGTACAAAAATATTTGTATACTAATACAGTGACAACATAACATTGTACATTGATGAGCACGTATAGCGTTTCCGCTCGTTGTCCTCAATGTTTGATGCGCACGCGCTGCGTCCCTGGGCCCTGGTATTCAGGAACTCGTCGTGTTCCACTCCGCTGCGCCCACTGCACTCAGACTCTGTACTTGCATCAACACAAAAGAACAACATTTGCTGGGCCAATTTTCCCTGCTCGCTTTCAAGTCTTATACATTCAAGAGACTACTCAATATACCTAGCAGCTATTATCTAAAGGATGTCGCCGAATTATACTTCCGCATTAATTGACGATAGTAAAATATGAAAAGAATACTAGCTCACGAATGAGTAGTAATATAACTACTATATTTTATTTGTGTTCAAAAATATATGTACAGCTTATTTATCTGTATATTTACAATTTAAATTAACAATTTGAATTTATTGCAACTAACTAAAAAAAAATTGTCGACAGAACGAGATCGTGGTGAACGTGATTATATAGGATTTGCCACTCTACCAGAGCAGGTACACCGAAAATCTGTGAAAAGGGGTTTTGACTTCACACTCATGGTCGTAGGAGAGTCAGGGCTTGGCAAATCCACTTTGATTAATAGTCTTTTTCTTGGAGACCTTTACAAAAACCGAAAAATACCCGACGTTGAAGGTATATTTCAAATCATATTATAAATTATCAAAATCTATGTTGCTTATATATTTATTACTTTCTTTTCGTAATTTTAAATAGATAGAATTGAAAAAACCACAACGATAGAAAAGAAAACAATGGAAATAGAAGAACGCGGGGTGAAACTCCGACTTACGATAGTGGACACACCAGGATTTGGAGATGCTATAAACTGTGAGGATTCTTGGCGCGTCTGCTCTGCCTACGTAGATGAACAGTTCCGTCAGTATTTCACTGACGAGAGTGGCCTCAATCGAAGGCATATGCAAGACAATCGAGTACATTGTTGCCTTTATTTCGTACCACCATGGGCTCATAGGTAAGAAAAGCTAAAATGTTACTAAGAGCTTCATGTGTCTCTCATTAGATACTTATTCATAAATAAACCAAAAAAATAAAGCAGAGATAATAAAAAAAATTAATTAAACTAGATATACCCATTTTTCCTTACACAGTATATTTTTTTTGTACAACTAGGACTATATATATATATATATATATTTAGCACAATATATGTACCTACGTATATATTACCAAAACAAATACTAGAAGTATTTGTTGTGTGATTACGTTGGTAATAACAAAGAAGATATAATTTTTGTCATTTTAAGTGCGCTTATGATCAATAAACTCTTATTGCGTTAATACGTTTAACAGCTCTGTGATAGAGCTCGATAGCAATTCGATTGATTCATAATCAGTATAAATATCCCATAAATACTTACGTTATTCATGATTAATTCTCTAATAAAAGCCTCTGTAATATCACTGGTATGTAATATCACTTGTGTCGCAGCAAAGAAACAAACAAAAACAAGTCACAAATTGTGACTGTAAAATTGACAGGTTGTGGGTTTGATCCCCACTCCGGGAAATTAAATATTTATTTACATTTATATTTTCATTTCTTCGCTCTGGTGTCGAAGTAAAGCGTGGCGGTGAGTTCCGCTACTCAATACGCAATGCCTTCAGAACGGCGGTATTGCTAACGGAGTGTCCTAAATCTAGGTACCCTGTGGTTACCCTGCTGTGTAAATATCAGTAACATGTAATAAAAACATAATCATTGTCCTGTTAATTTTGTGTAAAAAATAATTTTGTGAATTTATACACTTTCAACTTCGTGATGACGGTAATTCAGTATAATCTAGTGATAGATTTCCTTTAAAAACAAACAAAACTGTTTAATTTCTGGTTTGCTAATAACAATAGTGATTATTTCATATTATTTGTTTTCATTAGTCTTCGCCAAGTGGATTTGGAGATGATGCGACGACTGCACCGAAAAGTAAACATTGTTGTTGTGATCGCAAAAGCGGATTCACTTACCGCAGTCGAGATTCGAAGATTAAAAACACGCATACTCAATGATCTTGAGGAACATCAAATACAGGTGAAAAGACCACTAGCTCTTTATCTAATTGTAATTACAAAAGTAATTTTCGGGGGTACAATTCATTTGCCTTAGCTTTGAGAAATATACCAAAAGATAATACAATACTCAACAGAAAACAGACGAAATAATCTTTAGCGTGCTTACTTTTTCTAAAAGGATAGTTATATTGAGGTTTGTAATTATTTTTTTTATATTTTAATAGGTATATCAGTTCCCAGAGTGTGATAGTGACGAAGATGAAGAATTTAAGCAACAAGACCGTGAACTAAAGGCTGCGGCACCTTTTGCAGTTGTAGCTTCTGATACGGTATTAGAGGTGGGAGGGAAACGCGTGAGGGGCCGACAATATCCTTGGGGAATTGTAGATGGTAAATTTAATATTAAATACATTTTTAGACATTCGTTTTATAAGTAATATAGTTCGTACGAATCGCTGTACTATTAAATCGTGAATTATCTATACTACATGTTGAAAACGTTTACATGGGTAGCTATCTCTACTCATGTAAGGGGAAATTTAATGTCTTTTGGTTAATATTTGAGAGTAAGGATTAGACTAGAAAAATAATTTTTTTTTTGCTGTATTATCACTTCTAGTATTTCCTTATAACTTAAAGCTTAGCACGTTGATAGAGAATAATATTAAACCCAACAACTAACGTTACGTTAAATAATAAAGAGTATGACGATTCTTCAGATATAGTATTTAAACTTTGAATGTTGAATAGATGTATAAAATAAAGGTATAAACTGCGAAATGACATATTATTAGTTCACATTTTTCAGCACCTAAACAAGAAGTCCTAAGGGATTAAATTGAGACATTTTTCATATAAATTTTATATCGATTTTTGACAAAACTCAGTGTTTTCTTATGCATACATTTTTTTATTAAAAAAAATTACACTGTACGCTCGAGCAGTAGGTGACCTACATATTATGTTTGTAAGTAGCAAATATTTGGAGCTGCGTTTAATAAATAGTATATTAAACAAAAAAATTTTTTTAACATTATTCTAAAAAATACAATACTTTTAGTGGAAAATCCTCGGCATTCCGATTTTACGAAATTAAGGACGATGTTGATATCCACACATATGCAGGACTTGAAGGACGTGACTCAAGACGTGCACTACGAGAACTTTCGAGCACAGTGTATCTCGCAAATATCCCAACATGCTATGCGAGAAAGAGGGTTGGTAATTTTTTTTATTTTGCTATTTGTACGTCTTAATTGCCTAGGATTCAGTACAGCTTTATAATGAAATATATTTATTTGTATTTTATAGTATTAGGTATTATATTTTGGTAGATTGAGGGAATTGATAGAAGGAGACATTTAAAAACTAGATATGTCTATATTAAAAAATACAATTGTTTACAGAAAATTGAAGAGAGATTCAATGGGGAACAATGCCGATGTCGTTTTTACGGATACGGATAGATTACTATTGCAAAAAGATGAAGAGGTATGTATGTTTCTAAAATTTTTATATTGTATTTTTCACAGTAAAGTAATGCCTAATTTAAGCAATTATTTAAAAATAAATTTAAAAAAATAATTTCACTATGGTAGAATAGTGTTTTAAATACATTTGAAAAATTATCAGGGGCGCAAGGCAAGAGATGTAATGCTTATAATTATTCTATTATTTTTAAAATACTTAAGAAATATGTATTTATATATTTTGTAATTTTCGCGGCATGTAGGCCTGTCATGGACTTCGTATGTACTTAATCCCAGTAAACTAAACGAAAAAAAAACAACATGCATGGTTTTCTTTAAGGAGTTTTATCCTTTTATAAATTACGTCGATATAGAGTAGAATGTATACAGTTCTTTTAGTAGGTTTAATTACATGTAGGTACATTTTTAAATACTAAGCGCATGGTCGAATTTAGATCAAATTATAGGTCTATAAACTTTAATAAGGTCATGTTCATGTCAATTAAGTTATTTCATTTGTCTATGCATGTACGTTACATTACAACATTTGATTTTATGTGAAAAATATTTTTCTTTACAAGAAGGAATTAGTAAATGTTACGTACCTACATTATTCATATTTTTAATTATTTTCTATTGCTGATAAGAAAAGACTATATATAATTCTATATTTACATGATAACAAATAAATTCCCCATATAGTCGGATATGTCAGTAGAAATACTAAGAATTTTGTAACACAAAAATAATTCAAAATAATGTTTATTCTTTTTTATCATTTCAAAAATGTAATTTGTTGTATATACTACAATAATTTTTTCGATAAAAAGTTTGTTCCAATATTAATTAAAATAATAACTAATGAATCTGTATTAAAAAAATACATATCATTGATATCCCGTATATATTTCATAGGCTTAAAATTCCTATTTTACGAATGTTTTTTCTTAACGGTAACTACAAAGCGCGTTAACTTAATTTAAATACCTACTTAATTAATATTTCTTTTATTGATTTTGAAACTAGCATTTACACTTTTTATTTATTGATTCTTAATCTCATCAGATATTACCAATATAAAAACAAAATTATAATGTTATTATTAAATATGTTATACATTAAATATTTCATAATATATGAAAAATAAATACGGCTTTTATTTTATTTTTTTTTTATTTAAAAAGTTGTAAATAGATATAGGTAGGTACATGTTAACTTCACGCAATCATGTTAATCATATTAGCTATAATAACATTGTTAATTGAAATTGTTCAAAGTCTCTCATCATAATATATAACGTGTGAATAGTTTTTAAAAATTGTAACTATCGCGTAAGCCATTTTAGGTGCATGTACGAAATGAACACTACGTGTTTATATAAAATATATTAATCTCTGTAAAATATATTCATTTCAGATACGACGTATGCAGGACATGTTAACTCAAATGCAAGAAAAACTCAAAGCTTCCGATAAGAAACACGACAGTATTATTGATGTATAGAATATAGACTGCAAAAAGTAGTTTAGAAATAAAGCGATTTTATAGTTGTAATCTATAGTAAATTGAAAAATTCCAAGAATTTAAGTTACTGTAGTATGTTAATTAATTCACCAAAATCTTAACTAAGATAGATAATTTTAATCTAAAGAATACATTCCATAGGCGAGTATGAAACTTGCACTTGTTTCCGATTTTTACTCAACATATAGATAAAGGTAATGGTAAACGTTTATTTTAAAAACCTACATCAAAGGAACGAAGTATGGAATGACTATATTTTATTCTTCAATTAAGAGATAGAGTTCTAAGAAAACACATATTGTCATATATATTTTTGGCTTAACCTTGTTTAACTATTTTATACCAATTTTCAATAGTTATACATTTTTTTAGCTAGATTTGTAGATGAATATATCACAGTTTTAATATTTTTAAATTAAAATGTTAAATGTTGTTGTGCTGTCATTTTGACATATATTTCAATAAATACAAGATCGCAAGTGACATAAGTTTTAGTAGTTACCCTATTATTACATTAGGTACTTTCGTTAGAATTTAATGTAACTAATGAAAATGAAAAAGAATCGTGAAAAGAAGAATCGTTTGAAATACAGCCTAACTATTATCTATTATTTTTGTAATTTCCCTCGACTTCTATATTTTATTATATCAGTCACATATTTTTTGTTAAACTTTTATAATATAAATATGCATTTTCACAAAGATATACCAAAGTTTATAATACATAAAACGATTTTTTGTAATAATTTTATTATACTTAGTAAATTGAAACTTTACACTTATTGATTTGATTTTATTTCCTTTCCTCTAAAAAAATTAAATAACGTGCCAATGTAAATAATATTGGCGGTTGTATGGACAAACATTTGTATTTAATAACAACTGATTACTTTTTACAAATGACGCAGAATCACTTCTTATTGAGGAAAATCAAAATATTAAATCAGCTCCACGCTGTATCGCGCACATAGGGTAGGCAGAGGGAACCTAGTGTTAAGACACTCCGTTCCTCACTTTCTGCCGA
>DWAO01002338.1:0-16237 GCA_018230605.1 Heliconius congener | reverse complement strand
CAATACTTCACACTAGTTTCCTTCCAATAGGGACCGTCACTTACACGCAACTGTCACAATTCTACTGCTTTTATAATTATTTTCACATAAATCTACCCTCTTTTATACTAGTACGCTAACAATATATTATTAAAAAGTGTAGTTAAATTGTTAAAAGCACAAAAACATCTCAATGTTCAAATACTTGCAGTCAATTTTTTTTAAGAAATATTTTTTCTTTTTCAGAAAAATATAATATAATAACCTACAGTAAATAATACAAATCATAAAATAAAAAACAATTTATATTGATGGTAAAACTATAAAATTTATGTTTAATGTCATATTCATATAAATACACTTTATTTACACATTCAAAATAAATAATTTTAAACTTGAGTGTAAACAGTATCTACGTTTACCATATTATATGTAAATATTTAAATTTTACCGTTCCAGGAAGTAAATAAAATACTTCCTGCAACGGGAACTAACTGTTATTTAATAACAGGTAGTTCGCACAAAGGAGAGGGCACTGCTGAATTCTGAACGTATCCCGTGTTGAGAGGACTGTTCTGAAGGCATCCCATTTCTTCAAGTGGGAATCGAACACACAACCTTACAGTCAGATGCTTGTGCCGTCTTCCCTTAGGCATGGCAGGCCTCTATATTTATTTATAAATTTATAAACTAAATATACTTTATGAAATGGTTGTAAATCTATATCTGGGAAGAAATCGATCGAGGGTAAATGTAGGCTGTTGGCGGCTTGTGATCGCTACCCTGCCGTAAAAATAATTAGTATTGCCGGCTTATAAATAAATATATAAAATAAATAAAATGCTTCCGTTCTCTCTTCGTTCGACTACAAGAAACAAGTGAATGTGGCAACTTTGCTTATGAGATACCAATCTCGTAATTAGAGAAACAACACGATAGTAGATAAAAAATACAATTTTCTAAACTTACAAACTTGAAAATATAATTTTCTTTATTTACTTAGGTTATTATTGTTTGAATTTATATTTCCCATATCGATATCACACAACATCCTCATTTAATAAATACTACATGTTTATTAAATGAGGATGTTGTGTGACGTAAACGCATTTTAAATACTAACAAAAAAATTAAGTATATACCAAGGAAATTACAATCCAAAGGTGTAGAATAATCCAGAATGTATTATAAGACGAATTTAATGATTTTTTATCATTATTACCTTTAATGGTATTGGATTTATTCATAAATATAGACTCAGGAAAACTAAAAGAAATTCAAATCAAAAATCAATTCGGCTTCACGTTATATCCCGCACACAACAGGGTAGGCAGAGCGAACCTAGAGTTAAGATTTCCCCACTTTCCGTCGAAATCTGGAGGTATTGCGTCTTGAGTGGCGGTACTCAACGCCGCACGCCCAGGGCGATAAAATGAAAATGTAAATTGAAATAAGTATTGCATTTCTTCGAGTGGGGAGCGAGCGAGCTTCGAGGTTAATTCTCTCATATATGAAGTAGAAAACCAATATTCCCTAACAATATTGTTTCACATAAATATTCATATAAACATATTTTCATTTCATTCGAATGAGAACACTTACTTAAAAAAATATATATAAATATACGAGTATATAAGATAATATTATGACAGTGAAAGCGGCCGGACACGCGGCCAAGCACTTCTCACTTTCTCCGGCGTGAAGGCTTCGTCTGTTTCGCATTCTCGTCTTGCACTACAAAGCGCCATCTTAAATTATTATCTTAGCGTGTGTTATTCGATTTATTTCTTATATTTATATTTGGTTATGACTTAGCCAGCCAGCAATAGTATTGAAATTAAACATAGACAACATTTTTTTAATGAGTAAAAATATATTTGTTATTGAAACAGTACATAAATGTAACGGTAATATTTTTATTTCTTAAATTAATAGTTTACATGTTCATAAGACAGAAAAAAATATAAAGAGGCTTCAAAACATATAAATTATTTTTAAAAGTGAAATTTTAAATATTAAAAACGCCACCATTTTGAGCGCGCCTTTAATAACGTTAAAGGTCATTCATTACCGCGAGTATTCCAATCGGATCATAGAAAATGGTAAAAAAAAATTTTTTACAAATATTCTATGGTACCAGCTGAAGTGTAAACACTAATAAAAATACACCCGATACCGACAAACACAATGGTGTAAAATTATGATACTATAAAAAAAAATAAAAAATATATATTCTATTACATACAAAGCACTACTTTATTATAGTGCTTGCTTAAAAACCTTGCGATTAACCGAATTATATAATATTAGGTAGGCCCTAAGTGTACGCAATTCCCAAGAGTAGTCGGATCTGGGGCCCTACTCTTGGAACTAATATTCAATGTTCGAATCGCACTAACATCAGTTATGTTTTGTGAGCTATCGGAATAGGATGCTGGCATAGAAATTACGCAAAAAAATAGTGAACTTTGGAAGCAAAAGATAAGATTTTTGTCATTTTGGTGTTTTTCTAACATATTTTGACGGTTTTAAACAAATGTAGAATATGCATGTCAATGGCAATTTTTTTTCTAATACGTAAAACATGTCATTACTGGTGAGTTCTGAAAATGTTATTGTGATGTGCCAATGGCTGGCATAGGTATGCCATGGTGATTCAGAACTAAATCATTCCGCAAGAGTGCGCGTGAATACTCTCCTAAGAATAATCTTCTATGAATAATACAGCCTCTTTCTTCAAAACATCAAAAAAAGCACCTAGAAATCCAAAAACCTCACTAAAGAATAAGAAAAAAGTGGATACGTCATGGTTGTCTAGTTGTAGATGTAAAAGTCGATTGGATCCAGTACAGCATTTATATTGAATAGTGGCATGAAGATGTACCTCATATATCCGAATTCGGATCCAGGATCTGAAAGAGCGATTTATGCAGCTATATTAGCGTTCATACTATAGCGGTAGTATGCGCACTCATGTGGACTGCCATGTGTACTCTTGTGAACAAGTAACATCAACAGTGCGCAATTACCCTTGATCTTAATTATAATTAAAGAACGTACACTTTCATTTTGATTTTTTCTATATTTTATAATAATCGACTGGTTGCGGACAAGTTGGTCATTGAAATAAACATTTTAAGTTTGCAATTATTATTTCTAAACTTCTAAACTTTCTAAAAAAATATTTTTTTCGAGACTATGTTTCTGTGTGATTATTCTGACCAGAACGAGGAAATGGAAATAATACATTTTTCCGATTGGGAATCGAACTCACAACTGTCGCATTTACACTCACACTTTGTGCACATTCGCCACGACTAACCTCAATTAATGTAACATGATATTTTTTTTAATTATTTTAATCTAGGATCGGACTTGAAATCGGAATTTATTGTGAAATAGGATATCATTATAAATATATAATAAATATATTTTTTGTAGGTCTAAAAAGCAGTTTTAGCCTTCTTCATAGATTCACTGTAAATTAACATTCATTATAGAAAAGATGATCTAGTAAAATAATTTCGATAATGAGGCATTTACAATGACGATTTAAACGCTACTAGTACTAACACAGTGTGCATATCGAGCGACGCCGCTAAATCCAATTTCTTGTCTGTTTATGTCACGTTTAGTTTCGTTTAGATACATATTTGTTATTTTTCACTTTTCAAATAATACGTTGAAAATAATATCGTTTAATTTAAAAATATACCTTATTATCTGAACTTTTTCTAGCGTTAATTAGGTAATTGATAATTTATAAAAAAATCTATGCGTGTTTGTGTCAAACATTTTGGTTTTCCCAGTTATAAAATATTAGACGGTAATAAAAAATACGAGATATTATATTGTTATGAAAGCTTATATCAGCTCATTTTACAAGATCTAATATTGCAACGAATTTAATATAATGTCAAGTGTTCCGGTAAAAGGAAACAGCATTTCCTACAGCTCATATAGACATATACATATATATGAGTGCGTGGATTTTTATTAAGTTAACTGCATAAGAATTTTATACGTCTCTTTTAGAATAACGCCGTGTATTACAAACTATACAATCTTAAACAGAAACTCTATACGCTGAAAGGAAAAGAATCTCCTTTGTTATTTGAGCACGGGGAACTTAATTTTCTAGTAGATAAATCCAACGGTGTATTTGAAGTGTTGTAATTATAGCTATGGCGTATTAACTTTACCTAACTGCTAGTAATTAAAACTTGTTGTATACAAGGCAAGTAGTTAGCGATAGCTTGTCTAAAGCGACTAACTGTTTGTTGCACTTGGCCTTTGGTAACTTTAGTAACACTTTAAACTACATACCATATACTCTCTCTGTTCTTCTTTCTGTTATTTCTTTACATTTATATACCTACAGCTAATTAAATTATACTTATTATATTGTAACCAATATTTGTATATCTACAATTAAATTCTATATTTTACTTATAAAAAAGTCAACACATCACTTCATTACTGCTAGTTCTCCTTTATATGGGATTAGGAAACCCTTAAATACTGAGTCTCTCTGTTGGAAAGTTCGTATTTCATTGAAATATAATTCCAATTATCAATGAAATGAATTGAATAAGAAGTAAAAGTGATTAAATAAGGTATAAAAGTTTTAATCATTTAAATATAAATATTTTCTACCATAAAAGAATGAATGCTGATGAAGCTGGAAGGAAGCCATAACAACACAGTAATATCGAATTGGATTCGTCTTGATGGATGGACCGTTTTTGATGGGTGGTGACTGGTGGTGGTTTGGTGGATTTTCGACCTCATCTTAGTTGATTCGGTTTGTTATGCATATGGATTCTGCCTTTTTAAGACACCTCATACCCGTCTGTCCGCCGAATTGTGGAGGAATTCGTATATTGTGTGTTGAGTGGCGGAACTCAACCCCACGCTTTGCCTCGACACCAGAGCGAAGAAATAAAAATATACATATTTCATTTCCGCGAGTGGGGATAGATCGACCCACAACCAGTCGCTTTTACAGTCATACTTTGTGCCCATGCAACCTGCATTATACTACTTAAATATATATATATATATATATATATATATGTGTGTGTGTATATATGTATATATATATTTTAAACTCTAAAACTTTACACCTTGTACTAAGTCTTTACCTTTTGTATCATATATTATTTATTTTTTTATATTATAACGCGATACAGTTTGTACGCGAACACAAGAGAACATTGAGCATTATATTACACTTTTTTTATTTGTTTTTTTCAATCGCTAGTTTTTAATTTTTTTTTTCTTTTATTCCATTGCAATTTTATATTATTCTATTTTACTTGCGTCTAGACATTAAACGTCTGCACTATCGAAGTAGCCGACGTACAACAATTGTTAAGTTGACGTTGACGGCAAAAGCCTACCTGTTATTTATTCAACCGCTTACCGGAATTACCCACTTTTACCCCTCGCTAGTTTCTAATAATAAATAAATGACTGTAAAATGACTGTAAAACCGACTGGTTGTGGGTTCGATCCCCACTCGAGGAGATGATATATTTACTTAAATTTATATTTCCATTTCTTCGCTCTGGTGTCGAGGTGAAGCGCGGCGTTGAGTTCTGCCACTCAACACGCAATACCTCCAGAATCCGGCAGAAAGTGGGGAACAGAGTGTCTTAACACTAGGTTCCCCCCTCCCTACTAATTATATATAGATTTATACTCTACAACTATCCATATGAATAACTGTTTTCTGAACTGGAAAAACACTATAGTGAATAAACAAAAAGCGAACTATGTTTTATGAGTACCAAAAAACGTTAAAAATAAATATCAAAGGCACCTTTACGTAACGCTTTTATAAATTGAATGACAATGTTCATAATTATTTTACATGAAAGGCAACTGACGTCATGATCACTTGACAAGTGCACTTACATGGAATTTTTAATTTACTTTGTTGATTTTAAAATTGAAAGGCAGAACACGGGTAGTGTAATGAGTTTAAAATGTACATTAATAAAATTTTATATAAAAAAATGTATAGATTCCAATTATTTTCTGCAACCTACGGAATAAATATACGATGTTATAATATATAGTATATACATATATAGTATATCGTTACCTAAAAGTTCAAATATAGTTAATAGATACTACAAGCATTTAAATATACAAACATTTATTAATACTTATACCTTTAGATAGGCTATTAAATTTTTAAATAACGACCTTTTGAGAAAAGCAAAAATTTTAGGCCAGCCGCGGCACATAGTGTAACTGTAAACGCGACTGGATGTGGGTTCGATCCCCACTCGAATATATTTTTGTTTCTTCGCTCTGATGCCGAGGCAAAGCGCGGCGTTGAGTTCCGCCACTCAACACGCAATGTCTCCTGAATTCGCCTCCTTAGGTTCCCTCTGCCTACCCTGATAAAAAATAATGTATAAAAAGAAATATTTTTTTACATACCTACATATAAAGATATATTTAAGACTCAGGTACACAATTTTAATTGAACGTCACTGTCGCTCACTGTGAAGCTAGCTAGTGAATTTTTACTCCGTAGAAGAATTGGCGCTCAGTATATTTAGTTTCCTGCAAAATGTAAAGGCCCCTATGGATAGACTTCAAAGCTTTGTATACAAAATTCGATGATTGACATCAGATATTTTTTAGGTAAATACTTCAGTACGTTCAAAAATGTAAATTTTCAGATGAAATTTCCAGATGAAATGTACGTATATATGGCAGTATATGGCTTCAATGCAAAATTCGTCGAACAATACATTACTTAACAAAATCAATTTACCTTTTAGTTTCTTGAACATGAAAAATAAATATTAACTTCAACAAATCTAGAACTATCGTTCTGTAATAGCATTACATTTTTAATTCTTACATTATTATATTTTTCATTATCTAGTCAATATTGAGGCCAGCCGTAGCGCAGTGGCACAAAGTGTGACTCGATCCCCGCTCGAGGAAATGAAATATTTATTTAAATTTATATTTCCATTACTTCGCTCTGATGCCGAGGCTAAGAGCGGCGTTGAGTTCCGTCACAGTGGGTAAAGGAGTGTCTTAACACTAGGTCCCCTCTGCCTACCCTGCTGCGTGCGGGATACAGCGTGAAGCGTGATTTATTTGATTTATCCAGTCAATAGTATTCAATACATTGTACACAATTAAAACTCAGCCAACGATAAATTAATAATTCTGTGTGCACGCAGCCATGCAGGACTATCACAAGGAAAATCTGACTAATTAAGCGAATTTTAGGCTATCTGTCAACATACTAATGAATATGCACTGATGGTGCGCGAATCAATCGTTATTGTTTCGGAAATTGTTCAATTTGGGAACCTAGGTTGATATTTACGTCTATCTATGTTTTACTTAAATTTCAAATCACTATACTTAACTTTAAAAAGATTTATGTGTTTTTGTATCGTTTTTACTCTTCGGTGAAGCTAGAGGGGACCATGTAGTGATACGTCTCTACGTTCTATATATTACACACCTGTTAGGTAGCGTAATATAACGCTGTATTTGGAATAAGCATAAGTAAATATTTGTATACTATAAATCACATTTATATTCTCATTTTTAGCCATAGATTTCATTGTCTTAGTTAGAAAAGTACAGTATTATTAATTATGCATGACATTATACAATATAAGTATTAATTAAATATTTAATTATAAAACTGTATGTGATTTAAACATTGAATGTTAAATATAAATATTAAACGATGAAATCTAATAAAGTAACCAATTCACATAATTTAATACACATAATTCCGTAAACCTTATTATTTGAATGAATAAGCTTTCTTTAAATTTGACACCGTTAAATAAGAAAGTGTTAGGGCCGGTTTCACCACCGGCTCTGATAGCCATTCTCATCTGGCGATGAGCTACAAAAAAATAGTTTTACGGATCGCGGATAGCAATGCCAGGTATCGTATAAGGTATCAGTTGAATCAACTAGCTGATATAGATATTATCTGAGATTTCCAAGAGACGGAAAAAATATTTTATCAATAATAAATACAGATATCGGATATAGAAATACGGATTTCCCACTTTGATGATACCAGAGCAAAGAAATAAAAATATTAACAAATAATAATTAATTCCCTCGAGTGGAGATCGAACCCACAAACGTCGCGTTACAGTCACACCCTTGTGCCCATGCGCCACGACGGCCTCTTATTATTTTAATTACAACTTTTATAAAAGTGTTGATATTTTAATTACCGTATGCTTTCCTACCTGTATTGTACCTACATGCAATCAGAGATATTAATCACTAAGTAGTATGCCGTGACGTGTCTGATGGGTTGTACCAAGTCTCACATGCGACTCACATACACTCGAAATAACTTACTGGCTTCAAGACTTTGGCTTTGCCACGGACTGCGGGGCTTGTCCATGCTTCGACCATGATCTTTTTCCCAAATTCATATCGTAAGTCATCCACTTTTCATCACTCGTAATCATCTGCTTAAGAAATGGTTCGGAATTGTTACGTTTCAACAAAGAAACGTAAATGGCAACACGTTGCCTTAGGTTGCTCTCAGTGAGATCATGTGGTACCCAAATGTCAATTTTTTTTCTTATACCCAGACTTTCGTTAATGACATGAAACTGTAAAAAACTTTTTTGTAATAAAATTTTTAAATGTGCCGAATTTCTTCGTCATACGTTAAAAAAATGACGGCAACTAGTTTTTTTTTATTTAATGCATCTTCATAATGTCGCATTTAAAATGGTATTAAAACCAGTCAGTTAAGTTCAGTACAGCCAAAAAGGTTGGTTGATTACTAATAATACATTCAAAATACGAAAACACTTTTGCCTCGACCTATTATCAAATATTTCATTTCGTCGTATGGGAATCGAACCCACAAGCTGTCGCGTTACCAGTCACCCGCCGACGTCTGGCCTAGCATCGATAGTATGAAATTTGTTATTACCTTATAATAGTTTTCTATTGTTAATTCTGGTTTTATATAAACATATTACAAATATACAGGTACAATAGTAGATAAAAAGCATTACAATGAATTGTATACATATTTATAAGAAACAGAGGTTTTTTCCCCGTAACAAAGGGCTGTAACATAAAGTGACTTAGATAACTGAGCTTAGACTGTACATTGAATACAGACTTATTCTATATTATAGATATTCTAGTTTTCTACGGAAGGTAACTGTAAAAAAAGTTTCGTGCCGGAACGGTAGTGATGGGATTTTATTTAACGAAATCTAATAACGAGGTTTCCCAAGAATATTTTCAACTCAAAGTACATAACTCTACTGGGTTAAGTAAACTAGTTTCCGGTTTTTAATATGAAAAATAGTTGTTAAAAAGCGTGGTATAAAATTAAAACCTATTTATATATACCTAACTAACAATTTTCAACATTCACAAATTATAACTATATTACTAATATAGGCGTGTAAATAACAACTCCTGTGTACAAGATAAACAAGCTAGCTTTTAGCCCACACAAATGTAATGTATAATATGATGTACATTTATGTTTCAATACATATGGCTTAAATTATATGTAGACTGAGTCCATATTTAATAATAAGAAAAATATTTATTAATATTTAGCTTAATTGTTTTGTATGATAAATAATAAATTGAGGTCAGTCGTGACGCTAAAGCACAAGAGTGTATCTGTAAACGTTAGCGAAGGAGCGGAGCGAAGAAATGAAAATATTAGGAAATGTAAATATTAAATAATGCAGTAAAGCGCGGCGTTGAGTTTCGCCACTCGACTCGTAACGCCTCAAAAATTCGGCGGAAAGTGGAGAAGGGAAGCGTCTTAATGGGAACAGAGTGTTTTGAAAATTGTTTCCCAGGTTCCCTCGGCCTATCCCGCTATGTGCGGGATTTCACGCTGTAAAGCTACAAGAAAAACCTATCCTAATATTTATCCAAAATTATAGATTCACATTTCAACATTTTCCATTCTTATTACTGTCAAGGAAAAAAATATATGAATTTAGAAAAAATCGTTACAAACACTACTATAAAGTGTCCATAACTACAAAGCATGTTTTTCTGGAAAAAATGACTTTCAATTTTGATTTCAACGCTGTCCACCAACGCCGATGGAAATTTATTTAGGATATCCTGAATTATATCAAGGGTTGGGTGAGTTACCGGGCTATATGCCAGTTTGATAATATGAATATATTTTGTCTTGTTTTTAATATGTGCATGTTTCCCGCTAAAAAGATAGTTCACTCTTTACCATTTTTTAACCCCGAATGCTAATAAAGTGTTGGAATAATCTAGGTTACAGATTTTAGTTCAAACTATGTTTAATTTCATAGAAATTTTTTTTTCACAGTTTTTCCCCATAACAAAGTAAGCACAAACGAACTTTAAGTTCCATTTCCTCCTTATTTTCGAACCGAACCGAACTCAACAAATTAACCGAATTCAACCCCACACTTAATCTGCCAGAGAGACAGAAATAATCGTTCTCCCGAGTGAGGATCGAACTTACAACCATCGCGCTTAAAATAAGTCGCTGGCCCACTGCCCTCGCATGTAAGAGCAGAATCATAGATATTCGCAAAAAAAATTATAAAGGCTAAAAATATAATAGCTTAATCTGTCGAAATATTTATTTTCTGACTGTATTTATTATTAGCTTAAAAGGAGTGTACCTACCAACTACATATGTTGTCAATAACGTAGCCGGTAGCCACCCTCCTCCATGATCTACGCACGCCACCCAACGGGTTGAAGCGGGTGTCAAATATCCCAGATTTAGTAATGCGCCTGGTGCATTGTAAGCTTATATTCCGGATCCCGGCTCTCAGGCAACATCGATACCGGCTAGTTCCTAGAAACTAGGCACACGTGAAAATGGATTCGTATTTAATATATTAGGTACGTAAACTGTGGACCAACTACATCTTTGGACGTAAACTTTCATATGAGAGTTTGAAGTCTCACTCTGATAATTTTAGCTAACGAGTTTTCAACTCGGGAGAGATTGCGTTTTCGCAAGTATTTTGATAGTCACAAATCTATTTAACTTATTACTATAAACATACAACAGAACTTAATATTAGTAGCAAATATGGATTTTATATTAGATACGTGTTACACATATACCTAATTACGGAGTGCAAGTATTTATAAGTATATATATTAAATTAGTCCTTATCTGGCAGAAATGAAGCACCTAATTTTTAACCCCTCAAAAAGCCCTTTTTGGCCATCAATTAAATAATGTTGCACCCTCGCTTCAATCAAAACATATTGCGATTGCAATGAGTTAAAAATTTGCGTATCCGCTTAAAAAACTCGTCAGTATCGATGATTTAATTATCTTAAGAGAATTTCTCGATGAACTGAAATAAATATAGCATTTACTGTTCCAATCCGTTGCAATATCAGTTTTCGATTCATTTATTTTATTTTTGTTATTGATTGACTGACATGTAGCATCTCTTCAGCAACGCTTACTGTGTCCGGTCCGATTTTTTGATGTCAAATAAAACTCACGTTAAAATGATTGATTAAATAATAATGAGTTACAAAGATTTAAAAAAACTCATTCACACAAAGTTCACTTGTTAACTTTCTTTACAAAAAAATATATTAAACAGAAATGGAAATTTCATTTAGATTAGTTTCTTGGTGTAATATTAAAATATATATTTTAAACAATTTTTTTTTGAGCAATGTGTCTGTATGGTAAACTACCTACCTACCTGGGAAACAGAGCGTCTTAACACTAGAGTACGTCTGCATACTGCTATATGCGGGATATAGCGTGAAGCTAAAAATAAACATTTCGTATGTTTTTTTTTGGACAAATTTTATTTTTATTTACTTATTGACAATACAATTATGAAGTTAAAAAATAACTCTAGTTATAAATAGCTGTACGTGTAAGAATAAATAAACAGAAATATTCACTTCCCCTCGTTAGCTAATATACCGATAATACCTAATCGACAGAATAAGGGTCACCAGCTGAAGACTCTATTCTTGAGTGTATCCTCCAAACGGACACAAGCAGGTAGGTGTTAATGCGACGGCTTTACAGACGTCCTTCAGGACGTCCGCCTGACGCACGAATGCAACTTCCTTTTCCTGGTTCATAATGAGAATTTCTAGAAACGACTAATGTAGGTACTACTGAATAAAAACTGAAAGCTTAACTACTACTACTACTTAGATTATCTTTATTCAGATATTCCACGATTACTAATATCATAATTAAAAATCATACCAGGATAATTCAATCATCTTGAGAGCCAAAATTGACGTTATATATACATAGATCTGTTTAAATCATGAAATCTTGTATGCTATTGGATATATGAAAATGAATCTCTATGGGGAAAAGAATAAACACTTAAATGTTGTATGAAAATAAAAGTAAATTTATACCTTTTTTTCTGAGCGAATGCCTTAATAACACCTTTTTTTACTGGGAAATGCTTCAAACAGAATGATGTCCTCATTTGAATTTATTTTTTTACGCCAATTAATATCAACCTATACATGTAATTAATTAATAAATGAGGTCAGTGGAAGCGCAGGGACACAAGTCTGTGACTGTAATGGCGACTGGTTGTGGGTTCGATTCCCACTCGAGGAAATGAAACATTTATTTATTTATTTTTCGAGGCAAAAGCGTTGAATTCCGCCACTCAACACGCAATGTCACCAAAATTCGGCGGAAAATGGGAAACGGAGTGTAACACTAGGTTCCCTTTGCCTACCCTGCTGTGTGCGGAATACGTGACGCTGATAAATTAAATATGCAGTTAGCTCTACGTATAATATAATATATGACTCAGTATGGAGTACTTTGTACTAAACGATTCGGAAACTACCTAGAAAAGTAAAAAAAATACGAAAAAAAAATAATTTCGTACCCTCTAGAGAGATTCCTGAATATTTTTCGAACCAAATATAATTTATTGTATTTGACTTGATAAATATAAAATAAAACAGACTTAATACAATTTCAAACCATTAGATAGATTAGATAGCATTAGATAGATTTATTCGGTTTTTACATTTTAAATTAAATTCTACAACCGGATTATTTGCTTACATTTTAGTGTTATACATTTTAAGGAACCCGACGTTCGCATTTGTGAAACTGTCTCCAACTATATGTTAGCTGCCTCGTGTACTGGCCTGGATTCTTGCAGAAGTTAAAAAAAATATTAAAATTATTTTATTATCAATTGGAACTTTGATAGAAAGACCCACCCCAAGGGACCCACTTCTTTCTAAGTTTTAACGAACTTTCTACCACCTTATGTTTGAAGTATGACAAGACTTGTAATATATAATATATATTTTAAAAAAATGTAAAAGCCGTACCCGTATTATTAGGCGTCCGTACCACATAAAGAAAAATGGAACCGTTATCGTCTGTCTGTATGTCTATGTGTCCGTCTTTCAAGACAATTTATCTCAAGATTGCGTGGAGGTATCAAACTGAAAATAATATCAAATATCCATCTATGGCTTCTTGAAGTACTTAGAGAAAAAAATAAGGATTTGTGCATCGTTTATGCTGCATTTTATATGAATTTCCTATAAACCTAGTTGCCGCGGACATAATATTATGAAATTTGGCACGAAGTGAGAACTTGCAATACAAAGAAAAGGAAAAGCATCTAAAAAATATATATTTATAGATATTTAATAGAAAAACTCTCACAAAGCTAATAAAGCAAATTTAACTTAATAGCTTTATTTACTATAATGTTAAATTTGAAAAACTTTATCATTTTATAGTTTAGAGGCCGTCGTGGCGCAAGGTACACGAACTTGCGACTGTTGATTGTTATGAGTTTGATGCTCACTCGGGGGAATGACATATTTAATATCTTCCTCTGCCTACTTTGCTATGTGCGGGATACAGCATGGAGCTAAAAATTTCATATAATTAGAATAAGCCCGCATGCTAGAATTTATCAAATTTATTGTCTCAAATTAAGCCTAAAATTATGAAAGTTAGCAAGAAGCTATAACGTACAGCACAAATAAAAAAAAACGAAAAAATATTACAATAATAAACCATTACAAATTTATATTCGTAGTTCATTTTATACAAAGTGAGTGCATACGAGCGCAAACTTACATGTGTCAACTTTTATACGTTGTACATCCCGTTGGTTTATATTACTGAAATTGATACGCGATTGGGTGAGCACGACTCGCACTTAACCGGTTTTTTTAACATTTTACTTTGTAAGGCGGAATGACTTTTAACCCATAGAAGAGCATAAGGAGTGCGATCTAATGTTAAACAAAATTGACATTTCTTTATCTAACTTAGGTATAACTTATAAGCAAGTGAAAATTCATAATTGGAAACAATTGCATTTACGGTAGGTAGTATTTAATAAATCCACATTTCAGTTTAACTAAAGGGAGGAAGGCGGGCTATGGGGATGAGTCGGGAGAATCTATCGTATAAAGCGGCTCGGGGCGCTAGGACTCTCACTCGCTCCTAGGACACGGTACCAGCAGATGCTTGCTCGTGGTTCCAACTTGCATGCGTCGCTCGCGTATAAAATTTTACGTAGTTGTCTAAAAATTTAAAATAAATTAAAACTATATTATAATGTTTTGTATTAACATATTCACGCGTTTTAAGAAAGGCCGGCGCAGACGGAGAGAAACCGAGGTAAGATTATTTTTTTATTAACAATTTTGCAATCCGGTAATTGAAGTATTGCAGCAAGTAGCATTAAATCATAGTTAAGTTGCTTTAAATTTCTTCCAATTTTAATTTGGTATTAATTATAAATTATATTAATTATTATTAATATATTAGGTATTAATTATATATTATTAATTATAATTTTAACAGAAAAAATCACCTATTTTTATTTAACCCGTTACTATGAGTACATCAGGACTTCATACTAATATGCAATGTCCTCATAAATGTCATACTCAAAAATATTATACAAAACTAAAAAATCATCAAAAATAATGTTTAATTTTAAACATCGATAAAAAAAATTAAACAAAAAAGATGTAAATTTTTCTAAAGGACATTGCATCCTAATAATTTTGATGTGTCATTTAAGTTAAGTATTAATAATGAATCGTTACTTTTTATCATTAAGAACTGCATTGGACCCATGATGTTTTATCTTTTTTTTTACTTATAATTATTCTTACCACTATCGCTGTGAATTTGACGATCTGTTAAATTTAGCCAGACATGTCCGCTGCTGTAAAACTGAACTTACATATTTTTTTTATGTCAATAAGAGCAAAAATATCATCTATCTATATTCTATGTATCTGAAAACTTTCTTCATTGAAGAAAATTTTGATTAGAGACCATCCAGTTTAAAAATTTCAATTAAATTTATCGGGAAGCTTTTACACGGGTGTCGGAACCATTTTTTTCGGTTAAAACTATAATTTTTTTTTAAATTTTACCAACACATGAACTCCGGATGGAATAACATAATAATTCTTCTAAAATAAGACATTTCAAAATCGTCTAATGATCATCAATCATCGGTATTGGTAGGAGTAATATTGAGTTATTCATCCGTTTGTCGCGCTCATACCTAATGCAAACACACACACACAACACACTACACACACACACTACTTCCTACACTTGTGTGATTTTCTCATAGATACCATTTTCAACCGGCTCCCGTAATCAGAACCTAATCAAACTTTCAATACCCTATCCTGGAAGTGTATTCTTTCAAATAAAAAGAAAATAATCGAAATCGGTTGTCGTGATACTGAGTTATTCGTCAAAATCAGTTCACCCAGTCGAAAGTTCGGAGGTAACAGACAACACCTTTTTGCACCGCTCAGTCAGTTGCAACCCCAGTGTTTCCCAAGCTGTCTTATTTAAAAGAAAAATATCATGTATAACAGACAATTTTTATTCTAATCGTCTATCTATGTATGTGTATAATAATCTTAAGCATATTGAATACATAAAGAAAACTATATAAAGATGAAATCACGCTCCTTTTTGTTGTCACGATATGGAGTCTTTTCTTAATCGGTTTTCTAAATTCTCATTTTAAAGTTACTGAATAATTTAATAATTAAATAAATCTTTAAATCTGTCATGATAAAAAAAAATTTACAAATTTTAATATCTTTTCAATATTTGTAATGATTTTTTGTCCTTTTCTCAAAATAATAATATTAAATATATCATACTTACTTATTTAGAAAACGTATAATTTTTTTTAACGTAGCAGGACTCGAACCCGCG
>DWAO01002337.1:0-16240 GCA_018230605.1 Heliconius congener | reverse complement strand
CGACACCACCAGTACCAGGATGATTCTATTCTAGGCCGGGATCACACGGCACAAACAAAACCTACCTACTTCGTCCATAATTGCACAAACAAAACCTTCAGTTTCCCCGAAAAGATCCCCAAATCATAACAAAGATAAGGAGAAAGCAGTATCAACGTCCAGGCCCGCTAGGGCTCTATGGGATCTGTCATGCAGCTCCTTGTTTTGCCAAATAGCCTGCATACCTCGTGGTTATGGAGGATCTTGACATTCAATAAGCCCCGACCTCCACACTTACGAGGAATATACAGTTTCATTAGACGTACGTGGATGATGCATTCGGTAAGTTTACGTGTTTGGCGATCTAGAGTCTTACTCAGTCAGTGTCCATCGTACAATACTAAAAATATAGACTAACAGCGGCATAGTCCAACCGTTAAAAGCACGTATCAAAATTTTGTCTATAAAAAATCTTTAAGTATAACACAGTACATAATGCTTTTCCTATAAATACTTATAAATTTATTTTAAAAAAGTATTATAAAAATTATTTAGTAAATGACGTTATTACACAAACGAAATAAATACAGTTAATTGCATATATTATAAAAAAAGGCTTGGGAAGTTCCCATTGAAAGAACTTAACAAATTTATTAGAGTATCAAGAGTAATTTTATTATCTGCGATCACATCCTGACGTTAAACTAACCAAAGATAATAATGTGAAATAAGTTTATTTTATTTTGGCTTTTCGCTGTGTCCCACATATAGTAAGGTGGGCAGAGGGAACCTAGTGTTTAACGCTCCGTTCCCCACTTTTAGCTGAATTTTCGAGACATTGTGTTTCGAGTGCGGAACTCAACGCCGCACCTTGCGAAATATTGAAATTTAAACCTCTGTAACCACTACTGTTATAAATGTTAATAACACACTTTAGAACTACGGCATATTTTGTGATTTACGATGAGAAACATTTTGATTAATAAACTCTTACGGGCTATCGAGGCCATCGAGGCACAGTCTGATAGTAAACGAAATAAATATGGGGTCGACCTCCATTGATGTTAGTTATAATATCTAAAATATTTTCATTTCCCTATTCACGGGCAACAAAGCGCGGCGTTAAATTCCGCCATTTAACACGCAATGTGGCTAAATCATGGCGAAAATGGAAGACAAAATGTCTTAACATTGAGTTCTCTCTGCTTACCCTGATTAGCGGGAAAAAACCTTTTCAGTGGGTATATTTTTTTTAGCTTCACACTGTATCCCTCCAATAGCATGGTAGGCAGAGGGCACCTAGTGTTAAAACACTCCGTTCACGTTAAGACATTACCGTTCTCCACTTCCGCCAAATTCTCTAGGCATTATGTATTGGGTAACGGAACTCAACGCCACGCTTTACCTCTTTATCAGAGCAAGGAAATGAAAATCTTAAATATATCATTCCTTCGATTTAAAATTAAAAATAGCATAAAATTGAAAGTTTGAAGATCTACTCCCTAAATAATTATTCATTACAATAATATATTAGTTATAAATAAGAGTCATCGCACACAGATCGAGGGCGGCGCGTACGCAGAAATAACAGAAATAACCGGCATTTATACGATCCACAACTTATATTGATGATTCAAATGATGTTGTCATTATTATTAAATTTATATGCTGTATTCGTTTTTAAAAATATCTTAATTTATGTATATTTTTAACCGACTTCCTTAAGGAGGAGGTTAACATTCGATTGTACTTTTTATATGTTTGTTACCTCAGAACTTTTGACTGGGTGAACCGATTTTGATGATTGCTTTTTTTTATTTGAAAGCACTTCCTTTAAGGGTGGTTCCATTTTAATACATTTTATTATAATAATTATTATTATAAATTTTAATTATATCAGTTGAGGATATAAAAAATATCAAATATTTTATATCCTCAAAAGCAAATCGAACCCGCAACCTGTCTCGTTACAGTCACAAGCTTGTGGCTTAACGACTGGTAGCTTAACCACCATGACTGGCGCCAAATTAAATGTATTAATTTAATATATTTTGTGTATTTGACGTTTGTGTAATATATAAAATTTCTATTCTACTAAGAACTTAAAAACAGCTGCCATAAAAAAATATCTATTGAAATAACTATATTGTAATAATTAATAATAATAATCAGCTTCACGCTGTATCCCGCATACAGCAGATTAGGCAGAAGGAACCTAGTGCTAAGACATTCCGGAATTCGGCGGAAAGGGGTTCCCCCAAGGACATTGCGTATTGAGTGACGGAATTCAACGCCGCACTTTGTTTCGGCACCAGAGCAAAGAAATGAAAATATAGATGGAAACAAATATTTTATCTCCTCGAGTGGAGATCGAGCCCACAACCAGTCTATTTTATAGTCACACTTTGTGCCCCTGCGCCACGACTGGCCTCAAATATCTATATTATTAATAATATAGATATTTGAGGCTAGTAAGCCAGCCAGAGGCCAGCGAAATAATTACTATTATATTATTTTAAAATTTAAACAATAATTATACAATATTTTACATAACAACATCAATATCTTCTATCACAATATAAGAAGATACACGAACGACCAAATGTTACGAATATATCAGCTCGGTTTAAATGTAAGATTATGTATCGAGATACTGTAATATTGAGTATTCTGAATCACGTTCATCTTGCCTCTGAATGCTGTATTGTTTTGAAATTACGAAGTTTTTGATATTATGTGATTTATCTTCTATTTTGTTTGTAGGTACAAAAATATATATATTTTTTTATTTAGCTTCACACTGTATTACGTATGTAGCAGGGTAGGCAGAGGGAGCGTAGAGTTACGACACCCCGCTCCCTACTTTCCGCTGAATTCTCAAGACATTGCGTGTTGAGTGGCGGACAACAACGCCGTGCTTTAGTACAACACCAGAGCGAATAAATAATATTAAATATTTAATTTCTAGGAGAGGGAATCGAACCCACAACTTTTCACGTCTACAGTCACATGTTTATATCCCTATTTATAGATAGAAATAAACGATATTAAAACTATAAAAATTGTTTAAGTGGTATAAGAGTTTTTAACTGAAACTGTTATTAACAACTACTAGCGCCATCTAGAGACGAGTAGCGCAGAAATATACAGATTGTAAAATTAAATAAGATTTGAAATATTTCTAGTAATTGATTTATGGATTGGATATTGGATATTATGTAATTCTTTATGTATGCAAATCTAAACGCGACTCAAGACATGTAACAGTTTAAAAGCAGTGTAAGCTCAATATTTATTATTTAAGAAATTAAAATATTCTATCTTTAAGACAAGCAAAACATTTTCTTTTATGTACTAAGCCCCAGCCTTAGGCTTTTAAGCAAATACCAACTCCTTATGTCTATTATCTATTGTCATAACACAATTTACTTAAAGAAAATAATAAAAACAAACTAAAAATAAACACAAAATGAACTGACTACCATCGCCCTAACAAACGCTACCTTAACAATACAATAAAACCATTTTAAAAACCAACACCGATGCATCATTAAATACAAATAAGTAGTTTTATTTTTATGAATCCATCAATATAGTACTATTAATATAAATCAAGACGGAATCACTCGTAGGTATATCAAAGGAGACGGCTCTCAGACTGCCAGAACTTAGACTGACTCGAGATTACGTTCACTCGACGAACTCACTTACTCTAAAAATAAGACGTGATTGGACCAAATGAGCCCTACTGAAAAACTACTGTAGCACTAAAGTAGATAAAATTATGGTTTTTTGTTGAAAACGCTGTTATGTTATTGAAAAAGAATATAATAAATTGTTTGGATCTCTAAAATAGGTAAATAAAAGAGAATTTTATAGGTTATGTTAATTATTTTTTTAGTTTCACGCTGCATCTCGCATGTAGCGGGGTACGGAGAGGGGACTTGGTAATACAGCCCGTTCCTATTAAGATACTTCTGGCTGCCACTTTCAGAGGCACTACGTGGCGGAACTCAACGCCGCGCTTTGCCTCGTTGCCAGAGTGAGGAAATGAAAATATACATAATAGATTTTGTATAAGTCTAGGTGACTTATCCACCGCACCACACCAGTTGTACACTTTCAAAAATATTTGTATGTTAGTATTATGTATCAAATAAATATTATGTAAACGTACCTATAATATATTTATTAAGCTTAATACTATGTCTTGCACATAGCAGAGTAGGCGGGGGAATCTGGGAACCTAGTGTTAAGACTTCATTCCTTTCTTTCATTAAGACACTTGTTGCCAGAGCGTGGAATTAAAAAATATCAAATATTTCGCTTCCCCAAGTGCGAATAGAACCCACAATGGCCGCGTTTACGGTCGCAGGATGTTCCCCTGCGCCATGACACAAACAAAATTGACAATTCTCAAAAAGAAAAAAAAGATCTTAATTTAAATAACTACTATATACTAATATAACGTATATTTAAAGGATGTAGTTTATTTCAATAAATTGTAAAGTTGCTGAACTTACACTATAAGTTATATTTTACAAAGTATGTATGAACGTACAACGTTATATTTCATATTCTGGATGTCCACGGTAATTTTTGTAAAACACGATATTCGTATATTCTTACGTGATCTATGAAAAATGTATGTATCCATTGTCACTTATCTTCTTAAATGTTTGTATATACATATTTTGCGCTACAACCTCTTGTAAAACACAGTGCGGCGTTGATTTCCGTCACTCTACACAAGACGTCTAATTGAGACAGAAACCCGATTTCCACCGCGGAAGAGAAATGGGCGATTTGCATAGGCGAAACGGACCAGCAAAGAGTTTTCTACTTTGCAGTCACTTCGCTTCGCTCTTTAGAACTGAGTTGAGTTCATTTCAATTCTTTTTGTTCGCTCGGTCCTTTCCGCTCGACTATTTATCGGTGGAAATACAAGTACTTATGTAATTTTTAATAGCCCTGCTCTGCTCGCGAATCGACACCGGGTTAGAAAATAGAGAATTTCCTCTCTCTCTCTCTCTCTCTCTGTCAAGTTAACTACCCTTATATATGAAAAGCGCTATTTAAACATTTCCCACAGTGCGAAATATTGTAATTCATGTCAGAATTTTACGTCACTTAGTAAGAAGTGAGTTCTTTTAGAAAATGTAAATATTAAGAGAATAATCATCATCAATCATCCATCAGTCATAGAAAAATTTAGTAGTTTTTGTTAAATGTATGACATTCATATATAATATTAGTATTATCTATGTCATAACGGTTTTTAAGTATATTTTATATTTTTTAACAGTTGCGATAAAGCAATAAGACAGACATCACTTTTGCTATTAAAAAAATTGCGTTAAAAAGGTAAATTAAAAATATTTATTAAGAAAACATGTAAAAATATGAACGTAGCGGGATTTGAAGCCACGCCTCTTTGGAAACCGTGCAAAGAGGTGCGGGTTCAAATACGGTTACGTCCAAATTTTTATGTTTTCTTAATAAATATTTTTCTTTTTTTATATTGTGGAATAACACTTTAAAAATGTTATAATAGTTACATTAAGTAAAATATCATAATATTTTATTAATAAATAAGTTTATTTAATTGACTTCTATTAATATTAGTAATGTTCCAAACGGAGAATAATAACATTTAATAACTGAAAATGAAGATCATTGGATTCAATATAGAATACCAAATAAATCAAATTCAATCTTATCTAGCCAAGTTTAAAAGAAATAGTATTATTAATATTATCTTCTCCTCTTTGTGCTAATATTAAAACAAAATGGACCTCATAAAGGAAACTCTGCAAAACATATTTTAGTAGGTACCTATCATTAGATCGGCAAATTCTACGCAATTTTAGTACAATTTTCAATATATATAAATAAAATATAACTATATTATAATATTTTTAACATTATTAAAATATTTAATAACACTTAGAAAAAAAATAGATAAGAACGTATGACTTAGCAATCAGAGCGCTTGAACAGCTTCTAAAAGGCGCGAGTTCAAATCCCGATACGTCGAAATTTTTTACGTCTTCTAACACATATTTATATACAAAATCTATGGAAACAGTACTAAAATGTGCATTAGTATTCCTGTAGCGACCGCGCACGACTCAGATATACTGTTATAGCCGCCGTGCATCTCGTCCCGCCGCGCGTCATCCGCAAATGTGATACAATTTACCTAACAATAGCTAAGAACCAATGTTCAGATTTTATCTGGAGACTTAAGGGATTGCTGAAATATCCTGTTAAGGTTAAATAAAAGGTCTTACTTCTAAGTGTTGTATTTATGAGTTTTGATTGTTTTACTAGCTGTTAGATCTGTGGATAAGGTACCCCTGTATGTACAGTTCATGAGAATGGAGCTTGTAAGAATCACTTTGCTTCGATATTTTTGTAGCTTCACAGCAGACGAGGGAATACGGCAAAGGACCAAGTGTTTAGACACTCCTGCCCCCATTGTATAATATTTGTTTCCATTTTCCGGCGAGTTCTGGAGGCATGCGTGTTGAGTGACAGAACTGAACGCCGCGCTTTGCCTCATCACCAGAGCGAGGAAATGAAAATATTAAATATTTCCTTTCCCCAGAGGGATTCGAACTCACGACCAGTCGCGTTTACACTCACACACTCGTGCCCCCGCGCCACTAGCCTCTTGATATGAAATAATCTTATTTCCTCATTTCCAAAGCTCAACTCACAAACCACAATTATAACACTAAAATCTAATTAACTCTGCTATAACGACATAATAGAGTTACTAATAGGTATTCATTTCTGTCTCGTTTCACACGGGCGGCATTCACAGGGAATCACCGCTGATTCAGTTTTCGCCAACTACAACGACCGGCCAAGCGTGAACGTCCTCGCTCAATAGAGTCGTTTGTGATGCACTGGTATTATGGTCATGGGAGTTTTGACAAGGTGTAGCTTACATTTTTACAGGATGCAACATTTTTTTTCATATTTACTGAAAAAAATCTGAGTGCTATACATTTGTGATTAAATCCCAAAAAATAATAACCTTAAAAGTGGGGTAAAATTTGGTATAAAAGCTAGTTCAAGTGAAGTATCAGATGGAAGGTCTAAGCTAAGCTTGAATTTCAGCAAAAGCTCGAGACCTCCAATTTTTATATGGAAACCTTGGTGGGTGAGCCCGACAGGTGCTTGTCCGGTTTTTTTTAAGTCCACGCTGTATCCCGGAGGCTGTCGGACCCAGGAGCAAAAGTGGTGTACTCAATCCCCACTCGAGGAAATGAAATATTTATTGAAAATTATATTCCTATTTCTTCGCTTTGGTGTCGAGGCAAAGTGCGGCGTTGAGTTACGCTATTCAACACTCAATGCCTGCAAAAAATATCAACTTCACGCTGTCTGTATCCCGCACACAGCGGGGTAGGCAGGGGGAACCTAGTGTTAAGACATTCCTTTCCCGACTTTCCGCAGAGTTCTGAAGGCATTGCGTGTTGAGTGGAGGAACTCAACGCCGCGCTTTGCCTCGACGCGACGAAATGAAAATATATTTAATATTACGTTAATAATTTGTTTATTTGTTATTTCTCAATAAGAATTGCGATATATAAAATGTAAACGCAGTGATTGTCTGTGCCAATCCCAAATAGGATCATTATTAAAGGTATTTATGGTATGAGTAGGCGTGTTCACACGTATCACGGTGATAGTTGGCTAACACGCTATGGTATATAAGTTTCACGTAGAAACCACAAAAAATATGTATGATTAGGATATTGGAGGCCGTCATGATCCAGTGGCACAAGGGTGTGACTGATCCCCACTCGAGGGTATGAATTATAATTTTTTCATATTTTCATTTCTTCACCCTGGCCCAAAGATAAAAATCCGGCGTTGAGTTCCGCCACTCAATAAGCAATGCTTCGAAAAATTAGGCGAAAAGTAGACAACGGAGTGTGTTAACGATAGATTCCCTCTGCCTCCCCTACTATGTGCGGGATACAGCGTGAAGCTGATTTAATTTGTTTGATTTGATTAGAACAGTTTCAATTTGGTTTACATTTTTCATTTTATTTCCGTAAATTCCACTTCGCTCTTACCCAATTTATGGCAAGCTCCATAGTATGGCTAAAAAAGTCTTTTCTAGAGATTTTTTTGTTGTTTTTAGGATTCTGTACCTTTTGAGGAAAATAGGAACCCTTTTAAATCACTTTGTTGTCCGTCTGTCTGTCACTTAGAGATGTCGAGTTAAAATTCAGATCATATACTCAGATCTATGACCTCATGATTCTCTAAAAATATAATATTTCTACATTTACTTACAAAAAAGTTGTGGTCATTTATATCGCAAAAAACGCGTATGTTGAGATAAAATTAATATGTTACTTCCGCTTCATCTAGAATTATGAAATTTGGAAGCCAGCATCTACAGATAGTACTTCAGGATTATTTCCTTCCTTCAGGATTATTCAGATAGTAGTTCAAGAAAAAATCAGAAAACTATACATTTGTGATTACATCCTAAAAAATTATAGCGTTAATAGAGGCGGGGGCATAATTTGCTCTTATTAAGCCTAACTTGAATTACAGAAAAAGCTCGCGACCTTTTATACGGAACCCTCGGTGGGCGAGCCTGTTTCGCACTTGAATTTTTTTTTATTTAATATTACATACAGTATTTAAAAATATTTTTGTATATTTGTCGAAATAGGGAGGACCAGGTGGGCACTGCCCAGAATAATGTTGTGCCCACCCCAGAAATTTTAGTAACAAAAAAATTGCCATGAAAATTAAAAAAAGAAACGTATACATCAACATATCCAGAAAATATCTCTAGATACGCCCATGAAAATAAATCATACCTCCGAGTGGGAACCGAACCTACAACCATCGGGGTTAACAGTCAGCTATCCCTAAACGGCGATAGTAAAATTTTTACAACACCAAATCAAAAGTTAGACCACCTAAACCGTAAATCAAAATCCGTTTAAACTTACCTACAGATCATTGAACAAAGTTAATCGAAAATTGAAACATCAGACATTACAATTTGAAAGCCTCAATACTTAATGCATTATAAATCAGACCATTAGCCACCGACAAAACCGTCTGTCGTATTGTAAAACACAATACCCCTAATTTACCGACACTGGCACAATAAAGATTATTTGCTTTATGTATATTTTATATGTGATTTACGTTCGTTGACCAGCACAGCGTGTGAAAATGCTTTAAACATTGTAGTCTAAGCGACCACCCACATAAGATTAGTAAATAAATAATTAATATTTATCGAAATGTATTTTATTTTTCAGCTTCACGCTGTATCTCGAGCAGAGGGAACACAGTGTTAAGACACTCCATTCGCCATTTTCCGCCAGATTCAGTTCAATTCAAAATATTCTTTATTCAAATAGAATATTGTAAGCAATTTTAAATCTTCGAACGAACATATAAAAAAACTACCATCGGTTCGGAAAGCAGTTCTGCTGAGAAGAACCAGCAAGGCACCCAACAACAGTTGCTCTTTTCAATGTCATTGGTATAATTTAGTTATTACATTAACTAGCAGCTATCCTGTATTACATTCAATAGACATTAATCCGTACATCTTTATAATGTCAATATTCTTGAACAGTGTAATAAGCTTTAGGCGCTTTGCGTGTTGAGTGACTAGAGTTGAGACACCAGAGCAAAGAAATAAAATAATTAAATATTTCAATTTCTCAAGTGGGTGTCGAACCCACAACTTGTCGCGTTTACAGTCACACGCTTGAACGACACAAATATAAAATCAATAAAAATCATTATATGGAGAAAATTTACATGTTATCTAGTGTTATATTTAGCATTAAATTTTTATTTATCTTAGATTTTATTTCAACGTTGATAATGACTTTGTGAAGCTAATTTTAAATAGTAAAAATATTTTAATATAAAAGTTCCAGACGAATGAACATTTGTAAAAAAGATTCTTTAAAAAGGAAGACAATAATATTGTTTTTTTTTTTCAGCTTCAAGCCGTATATCAATCACATAATGTGTTAAAACACTCCGCTCTCCACTTCCCACCTTTTCAGGAATTTAAATATTTTTATCAAACAAATAATTCAGGGTAATTTTGAAAAAGTAATACAACTCGAATGTAATTAATGAAAAAAATATCTGTCTGTTTGACTATTCGTACACGCATATCTCTTGAACTACTGGATGGATAAGAATAAAACTTTATTATTGCGTAGCTATTAGATTTGGGCAGGATCTAAGCTATATGAAAATTTGTAGAAGCCCTGGTATGGAATCGTATTTGTTCGGCTCAACTATAAGAAGTAATTAAATGTTTTAATAAAAAAATTGTGTTGAACATTTTTAATGTTTAAAAAAAAAAATTTAAGTTTTTAATGTTGCTTCATGAGCATTTTCTATTGTTATATGTAAAAAAAAGATGATCTGGATTGACGTGGTATCATCTGATGAATGACTGTACTTTTATGGTAGAGCTATTAGAAATATTGAAACGCAGCCTTAACAAAAGTTGTTGTGGTGAGAATTTTGTTATGACATTTAAAAATTAAATATCTGGTTCATCTGATGAATAAGCATTAATTGTAGTTTAGTTGAACAATAAGAATAATACCTTCTTACCTTCTTACCTTAATTACTTCTTACCTTTTTGGATATGGCATATAAATTTAAGTAAACATTTCACCGCCTCGAGTGGGCATCGAACCCACAACCAGTGAGTTTTACAGTCACACTTTGTGCCACTGCGCCATGACTGGCCTCGAAATAATATATCTTTAATAAAACATATAATTTTATGTTCAATTATAAATATTTATTTTTTGCCTAATTGAAATAAGCCTGATAAAAATTATATTTCTTTTTTTTATTTCTTTACGATAATTTCTAGACGACTCTAGTTATCGCGCTTACAGTCACAAACTTGTGTCCCTGCGCTACGACTGGCCTCAACACATGATACATGAATTTGTAATGTTAAAAATTAAAGATATTCTATTCAGGTACTTTGTATGGATATTGCAAAGAATCATGATAAACTTTATCGATCTAGGTTCTATTAATTCGTTACGATTTCTGTATCAATCCAGTATCATATTTTTTTTTGTCTTTCATAGCATTAAATTTTATTTAAGTACAGAAAAAATATATTTTTTATATTACACATAAAAAAACCAGGCTAGGAGGCCAGTCGTGGCGCAGGGGCACAAAGTATGACTGTAAAACCGACTGGTTGTGGGTTCGATTCTCACTTGAGGAGATGAAATATTTATTTAAATTTTAAATGTATATTTCCATTTCTTTTCTCTCGCTCGTGTCGAGTTCCGCCATTCAACAAGAAAATCCTCCAGAATTTAGTGGAAAATGGGAAGTGGAGTGTCTTAACACTAGTCTCCCTCTGCCGACCCTGCTACTTGCGGGATGCAGCTTGTAACTGAAAAAAAAATATTTTGTTTCTTTTTATATTTAATTATTTAGCTATATAATACAGTCTTTTAGTCAGCTTTCGTGGAAAATACGCGCGTGGAGTGTATACAGAAATCTCCTTCATTTACAAATCGTTGATCATGACTATAGACAAATTGGCATTTATAACAAAATTTCAATATAAAAATTGACTTTTTGGTAAAAATCACCGTTCTCGTTCGTTTTACAACTTGAATTGAATTCCACGAACTAGATGTTTGCATATGTAAACAATTATGTCTATATTTGGACGAATCGTCATACTGTTAGATATATTTACTTCTAACTTGTGATTTTAAAATATCTAATCAATCTCTTTCGTTCCAAGAAGCTGAATATAATATTTAGCTTTTTGGATTTAATTTATATTGATTTTTTCTTCATATTTAACAAGATAACAATAAACAATACCTTCTCTCTTTTAGAATATTTACAAACAACTAGCTCCACAATACAAATCGAGTGTTTACTCGCATGAACCCTGACATGGGAAGGCATTATTTGAAGCCGACGAGGACAGTGCCAATCTTTGTTTTTCTCCAAGGAAAACAATGAATTGAAACTGTTGACTTCCAACAATAGCTTAGACGTTTACTGTGCTTACGTCATTATGTCAAGGACTGTCTCTGTTATTATTCCTTAATAATTATCATACAAATTTGATTCTTAATACAATATGTTAAAGGTGGATTTCGAATGGCAATCTGGTGATTGCGACGCGCCTTATTACACAATAATCCAGCTTTACTTACAACGGTAAATTTAGTTTTGTTTTTGTGAGAGTGTTTCAAAAATAACCCTTATTCCATCATATAAATAAGAACCAGTCATTGTAAATGTGGGTGCATTTGTTTTTTGTTTTTTTACAATGCTTGTTTTGGTGTATTTATCGTAATAAGTCAAAGTTTAAGCTTTTATATGATGCATTTGTAAATATGTATCTTCTCTATTGGGCCAGTCGTGGCGCAGGAGCACAAACTGTGACTGTAAACGCGACTGGTTGTGGGTTCAATCCCCACTCGAGGACACGGAGTGTCTTAACACTAAGCTCCCTCTGCCTACCCTGCAGTGTGAGGAATACAGCGTGAAGCTGATTTGATTCCATTTAATTTTCTGTTTATTTAGATCCTCGTAGAACAATACAGTGGGATAGCAGTATGATTGTAAACGCCATGGTTGTAAGTTCAATTCTTTTTAGGAGCAAGAAATTTGACCTAGCCGGAGCCAATATTAAACGTGTTGAATTCCGCCACTCAACAAGTTAGCTGCCCTTTTTTGTCACTTGGGGAAAAGTGTTGTAACAGTATTTTTATCAGCTTCACGCTGTATCCCGCATATAGGAGGATAGGCAGAGGAATCCCAGTGTTATGACACTAGGCTTAGACCCTATGTTCCTTTTGCCGACCACCACACGAGTCTACTGCTCGAGTCTGTACTAACTGAACTGATAACGCGTTAATGGGACGATTCCCACTTGGCAAAATGAATGACTTAATAGCTTAATTTCCTCGCTCTGGTAACGAGACAAATTGTGGCATTAAGCTCCGCCACTCAACACGCAATGCCTTAAAAATTCAGCGGAAAGTGAGGAACGGAAGTGTCTTAATTGGACCAGGGAATCCTAATACTAGGATACCAGGTTCTCTCTGCCTACCCTTTGTACTGAGAGCAAAAGTATTCGGTTACTGCACTAATAAAAAAAATAATTAATTAATTACAGAAGAAAGAACCTTGAAAACATTGAGACCGTCATGGCGCAGGGGTACTAGGGTCTGAGTGTAATGTGATGATTGTGGGTTTGATCCCAAATGAATTATCAATATTTACATTTCGCTTTGGCACTAAGGCAAAAGCCCAGCGTTGAGCCACACGACACGCAATGCCACGAAAAAATCACGGAACGGTGGGTCTTAACACTAGGTTCCCTCTGCCTACCTAGCTATGTGCGGGATACAGCGTGAAGCAGATTTTTTTAGAAGAAAAAAACATTTTAGAAAAAATATTTATCACTAACGTTATATGAGTTTGTTTGAGTCAATTTAACTATGCACATAAATCAAGATGATATGCTAATATTGGTTATTCGTCCATACGAAGATTTCCTTTCAAAATACTTCACGTAGATATTCAATATATATAAAAGCAAATCTTAGGACAATTCAAAAGTTGACTTGTCAAGTTACATAAAAATCTCAGTTGCAGGCAGTCTTGCAGGAAGAAACAGTGTGATTTGGATAGGCGTTGACCGGGTCACAATAAGGATCACTTTTTTCTGCATTTCTAGAATTTTTTAATATTAGATAGGAGGTTTAATGTATTTTTTAAACCAAGGCCAATAGTTATTACATTGCACGTGAATGAAATTTTTTGTGGTTTAAATATATTTTATATAACAATTTTTAAACCTATAAAAAATAGTTACATATTGTACGCGAGTGAAGCCGGGGGAGGCTGAAAGTGCACAGCGTATGTTATATATTTAATTGGGAAAGCCTTAATTTTTCACGCTTTTGCGTAACCTTCCTCCAGTATCTTACATAGCGAGATTTGTACCCACGCCTCTTTGAAACCGTCCGCTCTGACCAACTAAGCCATACGTACTCATCGAACTTCGTCGAAATTCTTAATAATTGCTTAGGATTATAATTTAGCGAGAGAGTACGCTGTTGCTATTGTGACTGTAAGCACCGCAGGTTGTGGGCTTTATTCCCACTTGAGAAAATCAGTTTCATGCTGTATCCCGCACACAACACTCTAATCATAGGGAACCTAGTGTTAAGACACTCCGTGCCCCACTTTCCGAACTCTGAAGGCATTGAAAGAGCGAAGAAATGGAAATATGAATTTAAATAAATATTACAAGGAAATGAAATATTTTACGTTTTCATTCTTCACTCTGGTGTCGGAACAAAGCGCTGCGTTGAGTTAAATTTTAGTCTTTTGAAAAAAAAATTGGATCAGGCTGTATCCCGCATGTAGCCGAGTAGGCAAAGGAAACGTAGTGTTAAAACTCTCCGATCACTTCCACCAGTTTCCGCCTAATTTTCAAAACATTGCGTGTTGAATGGTGTTTATCTTGCAGAGCGGGCGAATAAAAATAGTTCACGCCCCCACATTGGAATCGAACCCACAAACAATAATGTTTTCAACTATACTAAGTTATATTCAATTATTAAATTACACATATTTCATTAAATAAAATGTATTGTAAATGTATAATTTTTTAATAACATTCTCTTATATGAACAGTAGAAGGTAAATTATAGAAGCGACTTCACCACTCATACGAAGCCGCAGCTAAAATCCTTGAAACACGCTTAATTACAACTTCGAAACTCAAGTAAGGGAAAGACGTGAAGTCATTCGCACACTGCTCGTCGTATGTGGCACTTCTGTTATTTATTATTTTTTTAATATTTTTAATATGCGTCAATTTGACGAAATTTTGACGGTGCTCGGAGTTACGGTGATGTGCTTTTGCGTCCACCGGACTCTCCAACTAGTCCCGTTGCGTAAGTTTTTAAATAATCCACTAAAATTATATTAATTTCGAATCAATTATGTGATTGGTTGTGGGTTCGATCCCTACTCGAGGAGATGAAATACTTATTTAAATTTATATTTCCATTTCTTCGCTCTGATGTTGAGATTAAGCGCGGCGTTGAGTTCTGCCACTCAACACGCAATGCCTCCAGAATGCGGCAGAAATTGGGGAACGGAGAGTTAACACTAGGTTCCCTCTGCCTACCCTGCTGTGTGCAGGGTGTGGGCGTACAGCGTGAAGCTGATTTAATTTAATTTTAATTTTTAATTATGTTATAAATTATGAACGGAGTGTCTTAGCCACCTGTCTATACTGCTGAGTGCGGGATACAGCTTGAAGTAAAAAAAAATGATTAAAAAACATTGCTAGATTTTTAGTTTTTTTTTTAATTTAAAACCGATTATAATATGAATTGTTTTAAAAAATGTTTTTTTGGAAGATTGCTTAGCATTTTTTATTCGTTTTGTAAACGTTAAACAAAACAGAAAATATAAAAAACAATTCTATTATTAATTAAACCATGTTTTCCTCTTAATAAAATGTTATTATAAAATTTGCTATATTTAAAACACGCTTCTAGCGTGAAGTCGACTTCTAACTATATAATTAATACTATATATATTATTAACTATATATAAATTAGCTAAGCTTCACGCTGTATCCCCCTTTTAGCAGGTTAGGCAAAGGGAACCTTGTGTTAAGACACTTCGCTTCCCACTGTCCGGAATTCTGGAGGCATTGCGTATTGAATGGTGGAACTCAACGTTGCGCTTTGCCTCGACATTAAAATGAAGAACAACTGTATCATCATGAACCTTGACAGTTGTAGAACTCTCTAGAGGTTATTAAGAAACTACTCGAATTTAGGTTTCTATGCTTTGTAGAAAAATACCTTCCGTTTCCCGTTCCTTATATTCCATTTAGCTGATCATATTCCATTTTTTTATTTTAAAGTTTGATTTTAGTCATTTTGTACCTAATTTTATTATATATTTTCCTTTTCGGGACTCCCTTAGCTAGCTTAGCTTTTTATTAATAACTTGGAGAGAAAAAAATATCTTACGATTATAAAATTGATTATAATGGAAGACGTCCATTAAATTTTCGTTTTCATTTTTGTATCGATCTATACGAGAAAAATATGGTTCTTTTTTTCGGTGATCGCACTGTTTTATTATATTACTAGCAGCCCGCTCGCGGCTTCGCCCGCTGAAACTACATGATTATTGATTTAAT
>DWAO01002336.1:0-16240 GCA_018230605.1 Heliconius congener | reverse complement strand
CACTCAACACGCAATGCCTCCAGAATTCGGCAGAAAGTGGGGAACGGAGTGCCTTGACACTAGGTTCTCTTTGCCTACCCTGCTGTGTGCGAGATATAGCGTGAAGCTGATTTAATTTTTTTTTAAATTGAAAGAAAAAACATAAGAAGTTAATATGTCGGTCAGTTGAATATAAACAAGAAAAGAAAAGGTTGTAAGAGATGCACTGGGCAATCCGGCGGAGGCAGTCCAACCACTCCATATTCAACCCTGATGCTGACCACAATCCTTAGACGTTAGGAACCGACTACGTACTGTCCTGCCTGTATTCGGCCCCTGATGTCTATTAAAAGAACGCAAAATAGTTTTTTTTGTCTTTAAAAAAACTCTCTTCTCTTCTTCTATTCTGTTCAGTTGTTCTGTATCGATATTAAAACCATTTTGATTATACAACAGACAATAAAATGATATATGATCGTTTTTCATAATAAGCCCAACTTTGTGACTGATAACGGATTGAGCTAAGTGTCACGCTCCTTCCCCGCAGACCGCACCTGCATCTGCACCTACACCTGCACCTGCACCTGCAACAGGACGTCGACAAGTCGGCTATCAAGGTCTCACATTAGTGTAGTGAGTATTCTCGATCCGCGTCTCCTGAGCCGCGACTCACGTGATTTATGCAAATGAACTGAATAGTAGCTGCAGGTGTTTTACAAATGGCCTGCTTTGCGAGTAGATTTAGTTAAAATTAGGATAAATTTACTATTCGCTGATTCTTGTGAAAAAACGAGACAAGCGCGAGTCGCGCTCGCCCACCGAAGGTTCCGTAAAAAATTGGAGGTCTTGAGCTTTTTCTGACTCAGCTTAGCCAGAACCATGATGAGATGAAAGTGATACCTCACTCGACCTAGCGGCTTTAATGTTAAATTTTATCCCTTTTCTGAGGTTATTAAATAATAGCCTCAGAAAGGGGATAATTTATGATTTAACCTGTTAAAAGTTTCATAATTTTAGGTCAACTGGAAGTATCCTACTAACTTTGATTCCCTTTATAATGTCGAAATACATGTTTTTTTGTAAGAAACGGCTATATGTTCTCCGGGTGACAACTGCGTACCAGCTGTTAGACTGGCGGCCACTACTGGCACTGAGCCACGGGGCTCCGTCATGCACTAGCGGCTCGTGTCCGCGACGTCACGCGGCAGGCGGAGAGATGCGACGCACAATAAAACTAATCCTCCTCGAGATGTAACTTTCCTAAGCACTGCGCAAACCTCGCGATCCACTCTACTGTATAATGTTTAATGTCTCTGCCACATCGTAATAACGAGCTCTTACACATTATTATTTTTATTTAAGTAAATAGCTTAATTATATTTTTAATTTTAATGTTTTTTTCCTCTTTTATGGTTTTTGTAATGTTTTTTGTTTATTAGTTGTTCCAGTCGTTGCGCAGGGCCACAAAGTGTGACTGTAAAATCGACTGATTGTCGGTTCGATCCCCACTCAAGGAAAACAAATATTTATTTACATTTATATTTTCACTTCTTCGCTTTGGTGTCGGGGCAAAAGCGCGGCGTTGGGTTCCGCCACTCAATACGCAATGCCTCCAGAACTCGGCTGAAAATGAGGAACGGAGTGTCTTAACACTAGGTTCCCTGTGACTACCCTGCTGTGTGCAGGATACAGCGTGAAGCTGAGTTTAAAGTTGTTCCTTTTTACAGTTTAATATAGTATTATTTCACATTGCTTAACAAAACGCCGCTGAAAACTCGAGCGATATTATTATTATTATTATAAAAATAATAACGATTATTTCTCTACAGTTCTTTAATTGTTTCCTTCGCACACAGCGCAATAACGATAAAAAAAGCTACAAATTTTAATTTAACGTGAACTATTTAGTTATTTATAGTTCAAGTCACGTATTCAATCGCCTTTGTATCGTATCTATATGTCACTATATTGTCTACGACAAAATAAAAATGATTTAATGTTTCTTGCTGCTCTTATTTTGTAGTCATAAATCATAATATATTTTTACATTTTTTTTTCCGCTTCGCGCCGTATCCCTCACGTAGCAGGGTATGCAGAGAGAACGTGACTAATTAGTATTAAAACATTCCGTTCCCTACTTTCCGTTGGACTCTTAAAGAATTGCGTATTGATGGGTGGAACTCAACGCCGCGCAGCGCAACCAGAGCGAGTAAATATTAAATATTTCATTGGAATATCGGATCAAAAAAAAATCGTATTTAACCTTCCCTCCGTAATGTTTTTTAGTATTACAATTACATGCTTGATAATGTACCTGTCTTTGATTGAGGCTTTTTTAGCTTCACGCTGTATCCCGCACATAAAGGTTTAGGCTGAGGGAACGCAGAAACCTAGTGCTAAGACGCTCCTTTCCCATTAAGAGTAAGTTAGCTAGGCGTTGCGTGTTAAGTGGTAGAACTCCAACGCCGCGATTTTGATGGAATTTTCGTTTATTATATTAAATTGTAATAATAAAGTAATATTGCTTGATGACATAAAATAAATATGTAATAAAATTGATAAACCTTAATTTATTTTATTATGAATGTTGAAGCTGATATCTTGAAGAAGCAGTAGAAAAAAATATGTACTCGTATCAATAAAATTAATTAAATATAAAGCAGATGTCAAATACAAAAGTTTCTCAAAAAGTAAATAGTTATTTATGTATATTTATTACAAAATTAAATAATATCTATACAGACAAAAAAACATAGTTTCGTATTCTATGAGATTTTTAAATGCTCGCAGGTAGATTTATAAGAATTACACTTTTTCTTATATACTATATATTTTCCATGTACAGACGACAGTTGCGATTTTATTGTAATTATAGATATAGACAAATGGTAGTACAAAAATAACCAGAATTATTTACCCAATGAGGCTTGGTTGTAAAAGTTAAAACCGTCAATAAGGCGTTACAGCAAAGTAGAAAATAAATTGAACTGGCTTAATTACATTTAAAAGTAATAAAAGTAAAGTCTTCGTGTCAACATCGGCATTAGTTCGTCTGCCGCGAGTGCGTGTGTTTGTATGTTTGTATGTTGTATGGGTGTGTTGGTGTGTTGGTGTGGGACTACAGTATGATGTCAATAAGAGATTACGGCAACACCAGCGGGATCAGCGTTTATGAGTGCGCATATGATATACGAGTTACAGCCGCGCTGTTGTCGCGACGAGCGGTCACATGACTTCTGATGTTTTGTCAATACACTTCATTCAGCGCCAGCGCAATGTTTACACAGATTAAAAGGAATGGTTAGTTTCCGTACCCATTTCAGAGTTATAGGTCAACTGGAAGTATACCTTATATAAACTCCTGTGGTATATGAGTCCCTTTCGTCGCAGGTAAAAATTGACAAACTTAAGTAGACACTCATTTTGTATGAAGTTAAATACAAAAATAGCGCGCGATCTTGATGCACATGGACAGACGGACAATAAGGTAATCCTATAAGGGTCTCGTTTTATCTTTTGCGTTACGGGACCCTAAAAACAGACGTTGTGGCGCAGTGATAAGTAGTCTGCCTGTAAACGCGATGGTCGTGGCTTTGATTCTCACTCGGGGAACTGGCCCGTCGCTTTGTCTACCAAAGGCAATTTCCCGAAAGTTGAGGGCAAAATGCAATTTTAAAATAATAGCATAAGTCTATATTAGTACTGGCTTCCTTCATATTTGCCTTTGAGCCGCGGTCCGTGGTGAGGCGTCCGGCGCGATTATGTGTAATTGATTATTAATAAAGCTAAGTAAGCTTAAGTTTATTAATTGTTATCAGGAAATTAACGTTAAACGACATCTTAGTATGTATTTATATTAAAACGTCGTTATTAATAATTACTATTTGTGTAATTTACTGAACAGAAACCGTTTTCTTATTAATAGCCCTCTGTGGTGTTTAATTTGTGCGAAAATGTTATTCAACCAACTGTGCACACATTTGGACGTACTGGATTGCAAATATAAACATAACATCTTGCACATTTAAAAATATAAAGATCAATCGTCCGACGGTGGGACGAGGGTCCAAGCCCTCGGTGGTGGACGCTGGTCGTGTACGGGCGCGTGTGTACTCGTACGAGTATGTAGGTAGGTGTGGGTACCATTGTAAACATCACCCGCTTTAAAGCATATTTTCTTAATTATGTAGTAGCACTACCAGGGCTGCAGCGTCAACTAGGATTTATATCCATTTTTAACTTACGTTACAGATACATTTTACTGAATTGGTAATATTACTGATAAATAAAATGTGTTTTCGCTAAAGCAAAAATCAATAGGATCGAGTTCAATTAGGTTTAGACATAGAGATTGTCATTTTAAAGTTTTAAATGACGTACAATGATTGTTGTGCAGTACGAGAAGGTACGGAGCTACGTACTTACAAACATATAGACATACATACATGCATACATGCTTCTACGTACGTATAATACACATTTTATCCACTTAATTAATATACATAGAACTGAACAATACCAATTACAGAAAGTCTTAAATAAAGCACATAACCATTGACGAAGACCACCATCTTAGGTACTACCTACTACTAATATATTGTAGCGAATTATTTGTAAACAATATTTAAAGAGGACCTTCAATGAAACAATATAGCACTAAGTAACATAAAGTTTTTTGTGATACTCAGACGGGGGCCCGGTCTAGGGAAATTGTACGAGAAGCGGGTGACTTTCTAAATGTAAACTGGCTCCGCGGGGGGTCCGGGTGTGGACGGGGGAGGGGGAGGTCCGCTCACGTGCTCCGACGTCACCTGGTCGTGCAGCATCAATGGACGTGTTCCTCCTCCCTCCTGGTCACATGACGCCCCCGGGGCCCCGCGCCGGTCGGACCGGTCCCGCTGACCGCCCGCACACACACTATAATAACCTTTTTAAAACTGTTTTATTTATGAAACCACATTTATTATAAATTTAGTACAATTTAAACTCTCGACTTTAGACCAAACTTTTAAAATTAAACAAATAATATAATAGCGGAGACAGTACAATATTAGTAACTACTCCAGCGCACGAGGGACATAACACACGTTACATATAACGATATATTATTACCTACCTACTTGATAATGCTTTACAATAATTACAAAGTAAATACTTAAACTAAGTTAATTGCACTTTAAAATGGAGTGAGTTTAGTTCACTGGACTAAATTTTAAATGTTATATTTCCATACTATTGAGCGTGTGTACTGAAATATAGAATATACGAGTACAGACTAGGCCGATGCCTCGTGGGCTGCGCGTGCGCTCGACGAATTACGACGCAACACGATATTCCATATTGATTCATTAAAATGTATCGGACCCGTTATCGACGTCCAGTACTAAAATAGATCATTTCAATGAATCAGTGATTGTCTCTCATCATGTGACCGCGCTCCTACCTCCTCCCTCCTCCCTCCTCCGTCCTCCGTCCTCCGTGCACTTACGAGCTCGTAGCTCTCAAAGTGCAACGGATTTATTATTTCTTTCTATATGTATATTTATTAGTAAAATAAACATTACACATGTCTAATGCTTGATATGTCTATACTTAAAAAGATGAACTAAAATAAAACAAAGAAAAATATTAAAAAGTATATTTAAAACATGTATTATGTATACATACCTGCATGTAATTAATTAAGTGATAAGTAGTTTCAATTTGAAACATTTAACATTTAACTTCCTATCTCTAGTAAGCACCTTCCAAGCGCGCGCGTCGTCGCTTGTCAATTGTTATCGAATTGATAAGCTAATTATAGAGTTTTTTAAACCGCTTGCTCCTTTTTTATGATGAATTATTTTTTTTAATTGATTTTGACATTATAGATACATTTTTTCATTATAGTAGGCAAAGGGAACCTGGTAATCTTCGCTCGTTACCAGAATGAAGATATTAATATATGAAATATTTCATTTCCTCGACGGGGAATCGAACCCATAACCAGTCACATTTATAGTCGAACAGTCGCGCTCTTGCGCCACGACTGGACCCAAGTTAGACGACAGGATAGATAAAAGATTAGTAATTTATATTATATAAATACAATATTAATATTACAATACGCAATGCCTCCGGGATTCAGCGGAAAGTGAAAAACGGAGTGTCTAAACACTTAGGTTCTCTGCCTGTCCTGCTGAGAGCGGAATACAGCTTTTTAATATTAGATATCCACAGTCAGATATGATCTTTGAACGGTCGTTTATTAATTTATTAATAAATCCGAATACATTCATCTTATTACGGTATTTGCATCTGCCACATAGCGCAAAGTTGTTTTGAAGGAAAGAGTTCAACGCATGTGTCGGTGCGTGCTGCGTGCGCTCCCTTTCCCTCCCTCTCGCTCCACCTCGTTCCCCCTCGCTCCTCCTCCCTCCCGTTACTCACTTGTTTTGACAATTAGTTAATAAAAAAAGTAGATACTATTGCTTGATAGTGCTATTTCGCAAATAAAAATTATTTCGCTAATGTCACGATTGAGTAATTATATTGTATGAGTTCGGTGGCGGCGGCGGTCAGCGACCTCAATGCGCGCGCGAAAATAATAATAATTAAATTATTGATTCATCTCGTGGCTCAGTTCACAAGAACTTAGTGGTCAAAATCTGGCAACGAGTTGAGGTTCATATCTTTTTATTTTTGTTATTTTTATGTAAAAGAAAATTGGAAATGTATATCTGTCAGTGCATTATAGCATATCATATATCTGATATATTAATAAAGAAATACTACAAATTGTTATTTCTTATTCCTTTATAAGGCCGTAGTTTTTATTAGTGGCGCGGCACCATGCGTGCGGGTACCCCGGGAGCCCCGGGTGCGGGCGGGGCCGGTGCTGTGCGTGCACCGCGCACTGACGTCACGCCGCGCCGCCCTCTCCTCGCCTCCCGGCAGGTAGACCCTCGACCGGTCATGCCCCACTGCGCTAATGCATTTATATTGTTATTATTTACAAATAACCACATCTGGGGAATGCAAGCAAAAAACCACAATCGCCGTATCTCGGGTTCTGAAAATTTGAAAGAAATCCACAATTATTCTTCATTTTTTCTTAACAACAGACCCTGCGAGTGGTCGCTTCATATTTATGACGACAAAATATCGTAAATCAAGTAAATTTAAATAAGAGAAAGTAGTTTGAATGACACCAACTAAATACACAAATCTACTTCTACCTACTGTAGGCACCTCCCAAATGTTTAGAAATCACTAAAATATGTTGTATGCAAACATTGTAGCGGGCCCTGTAACATATGTACATACGTACAAACACATATATACGTACGTCTACCTAGCGGTAGATGTACGTATATATGTGTTTGTATACCTCGTAATACTTAAAACATTATGGTATAGTATATAAAAATACATTTATTTTGGCTTCACGCTTTACCTCTCACATAGCAGGATAAGCAAAGGGAACCTTGGAACCTGGTGTTGAGATACTCCTCATATTGTTTGAATATGGGTTGCAGGTGCCTAGAGGAATGCAAGATTTTTTCTTAGTGCCCAATTCACAAATTTTATTATTTTTATACAAAGAGCAAGTAAACTGGCCAGCGACGACTAGTTAGTGTGATAGAAGTGATCGCTTGATAACTGCGTTACGATCATTACCATATTCTAGGCTTGTCTTATTTATACCTGATTTATAATATTCTAATTGTATTGTATTGTAATTTCAACCTATAATATTGTTTCACATTAACTGTAGATTAGAGTGTTAACTGTCAACTGGTGGAATGAATAATTAAAAGAGATGAGATGAAAGATGGACCTTGAGGAATTGCAAAAGAGATAATTAGAAAGAAGAAAGGCGCTTAATAACTTTTACTGGAATAATTTATTGAAATATTTTTACAATGGTAAGTAAGCGCTCCGTTAGCCTCGGGGAAGTTTCGTGTAATAACATTGTATTGTAATCGTAAAGGAGCTATTGAATATTGATATTCAATTTTGATGTTCCCCTTCTTTGATTTTGCGAGATAAGGTTTATATAGTCTTAAAACATAGAGGAGGTATAGATTTTGTAAAATTTAATAGTTTTTTTGAACATAAAGTTTAGTCTAATAAGGTGGGAAAAAGTGTTTATAAATCTCATTTACTTACAAGAATCAAACCCACAACCTTTGCATCGAGTCACGATGATGTCAGCTTGATAAAATAAAATAAATAATAATACAGAAAATATATTGTAGCTTTTATAGAATAGTATTGAGAACAACATATATTACGATGTTGATATAATATTTTAAAAGCGGAACATATAAATTTATGCGCATATAATTTGAATAAAATAAATTTGCTAAGTTTATGTTCATATTCTCATTCAATGTGTTTAATAAGGTTTTTGTCGTGAATTTTTAGTCATTTGCTAAAATTTTTAACTTTTTTTAAAAAATATAAACTATGATTACATTTTTCAGTTAATATTTATTTTCACAATTGACAGGAAAATAGGCTCAATAGTAAACTGATTACGATGTAAGGTCCGCCGAGGGTGCGGGCGCGGGGTGTGCGGGGGTGCGGGCGCGGTGAGGGGGGGCGCGCAGCCTCCGCGGCGCATCTCTCTGCACGCGCGCGGCCGTCCCGCCAGTCGCGCTCGGTCCGCGGTCCCGTGTGTACGTCGCGTAGCCGTCGTCCCGCCGCCGCCTCCGCCGCCACCACGCCGCCGCCACCGCAGAGCCCGCCGTCGCCGCGCGGCATGTGCCCCTGACCCCGGCCCTACCGCCCTTACCGCCTGCACCACGATCCCCGCATCAAGAACAAGTGAGTGCCTCCAGTGCCCGGTGCCCGGTGTACCCCTGTAGCCCTCCCGGGTCCGGACTATTGTGATAACAGCTGTGTTTACGTTTGCGAAATTATTTGAGATCTCCTAATTATATTAATTTAAATAGTGGCATTGCTATGTACGTGTATCCCTGCCTAATACGCAACAATATTTTTTATTTATTTATTTATTATTAAATATTATGTTTTTATACCGTAGGTACCGTACTGTGTATATTATACTGTACTTTCATCGTTTTCAACTCAAATACCTACAAAGAACATAAAATGTACAGATAATGCGCTAAGTGCACATTAGTAACTATTAACTAATACAGCACTTAAAGTTGAATGAACTAATTTAATAAACATATAGAACATAAGCGATCGCTTCTTGTAGCAATATTTCAGGACTGAACAGATCGCAAGCAGTATTATATTGTAAACAACTCGCTGCAACCCGTTTCTATGAGTTGAACTTTAAGCTCAATATTCATATTTTTCTATAATTTTAAGTTCACGACGATTCGGTAACTTAGCAAATCAATTCTGTATAAATCTTGCGAATACCCGCTTTAAACCGGATATAAGCAAATAATTTGCAATACAAATTTTATTTTATATAATCTTCTAACAATTGACTTATTCGTATTCCAAATGCGTATAAGAAACTTCTCGTCTTAAATTAATTCTATTTATTTTAATGCAGGACGCCGATTGGTCCATCGCTTTAACTATTTTGGATAATTGGTCATGCCTCGATGCCTTATAAATTGAAATTTCAAAATGAAACATTCTTCAATGAACAATGATAGCGATGTCCTACGATGTCCGATTGCTCCTTGACGGTCCTTTGAAGGCGCTTCGAGGGTTGGTCAATCTTAGTACGACGACGTATCGTTATTATATTATCGGAGTCCAAATTGTGTCTTTCCCTGTAATCGGTTACATCTGCAGCTACACCACGACAACTGACACCAGCATACCGCGTGCGCATTCCGCCTACTCAAGTACATACAACAAAATAACATGATACACTAAATATAACCCTCGTACGCGTATAGGCCCACTCAGCACCTCGCGTGGTGTCGATTCCCAAAGCCGAGATTTGAGTATACAATCAAGAAGTGGACTATTAATAATATATTTCTATTATAGAATGATTCCAAGACGCAAGCACAACGCCTCGTCGGGCTCCCTGCCGCCGCCGGACGACAAGCACGCCAGCAACGACTACATACGTAAGTTACTGATAGACAGTAAAGGCTGAAGTTTGGCCTGCAAGTTCCTTAGGGAGTGTAGCGGAGCACTTAGAGGTTTCCCGAAATATCTACAAAAATTAGAAAATATGATATTGACGTATAATCTAGGAAAACGAATTAGCGAGCTTCAACTTGTGTACAGATCAAGTTAGTTAAATAGCAGGTAGTTACTTTGTACGAGAATGTAGCCGCACTATAAAAACATAATAATTTGATTAAATTTAGAATAGGAACAACTGCGCAATTGTTTTGTAATATAAATAAACGATACACAATGAGTCGGTGCATTTGAGTCAAGTGAGCTATGAAATTGATTTGAGGTCGTTACAAATAAATAATTCGAGTGACAGTCTGTCTGTAGTACTCCGCAGAGGCAGCGTGATGGCTGACACTGACCGGCGCGGCCCTGATCTTGACAGGCGCCGCGTTCTACGCTGTTACTGCAGAGCGTCGACCTCTCACATTGAAACTTAGATCGATCGCGTTTTAATTATCTATTTTGTTAGACAAACCACGAAACACGATTGAGTTTCTTTGCTATCGTTACCTACTAACTAGTAACATATTAAGGTCGCATATAACATATTTGTAACAGCTCTTTCAGATTTCAAACCTATGCTTTGTTCTATTTTTAGTATCTGACAGCGGTTCTCGAGATGGTTGGAGATCAGCGCTCAGGAGGCGCTTCAACAGGAAGACACTTCACAAACGCATACCCATCACCTCCTGGTTGCCACAGTGAGTATGACTTTTTCATTTATGATAGCAATGTATATATTTTAGCTCCAAGCTGAATCTCGCTCATAGTAGGATGGACAGAGTTAACGCAGTCACAACATGCTAGAGGAAGAGGACTGACAAGTGTTAAGACACTCACTTATTAAGGCACTTCCATTCCCCACTTTATGCCTAATTCACAAATTAGCAGAGCGAGGAAATAACAATATATTTCACTTTCTCTAGTGGGAATCGAACCAACAACCTGACGCAGTTGCAAGCTTGCATCTCTGTGCCACGACACAAATATTTTGAACAATAACTAACTAAGTGTTGTGATCGAATCAACAGGTACAACGCAGAAAAAGCAATTGGCGACATAATAGCTGGCGTCACGGTGGGGTTGACAGTGATACCGCAGTCGCTGGCGTACTCCAACATCGCGGGGCTGCCCCCGCAGTACGGCCTGTACGGCTCCTTCATGGGCTGCTTCGTGTACATCGTGCTGGGGGGCTGCCGCGCCGTGCCCGCCGGCCCCACCGCCATCGCGTCCTTGCTCACGTGGCAGGTCGCGGGAGGGGTCATCGAAAAGGCTATATTGCTCAACTTTCTCACTGGCCTGGTGGAGCTGTTGATGGGCATCCTAGGCCTTGGATTCCTTATAAACTTTGTATCGGGACCTGTTTCGTCAGGATTCACGTCGGCCGTGGCTCTGATGATAGCGACGTCTCAAGTGAAGGACCTGTTCGCCATACAAGTGACCGGGACCACGTTCCTACAACAGTGGATATCCGTGTTCCGAAACATTCACAACGCCTCCCTGTGGGACCCCGTGCTCGGCTTCATCTGCATTGCTCTTCTATTGTCGATGAGAGTGAGTTTATAAGTGACTACTGACTATTCATACTTATTCATACGGCACTTCAAAATGATTTATAATAATAAAAGCAATTTTTAAATGAATAAATCGTTACATTACGTATATTAATTTAATTTCTTTTAATTACAGAAAATTGGAATGGTTAAATTTGGGACTAAAAACGAAGACGGTCCAAGTACGCGACAGAAAGTTTTAACTAAGTGCTTGTGGATGCTGGGAACCTGTCGAAACGCGATAGTGGTGATACTCAGCGGAGCACTCGGGTGCTGGTTCGTGACCACGCACGGCTCCTCTCCGGTACGACTTATGGGTAAGTATTTAAAAACAACTTTACGTATTACATTAATATATTTTTTTTAGCTTCACGCTGTCCCGCATATAACAGTCGACACAGGGAACCTGGAAGCTTAATGTTAAGACACTCATTTCCCATTAAGATACTTGCGTTTTCCGCTGAAATCTGGAGGCACTGCTTGTTGAAACTATGCCTTGTTACCAGAGGGAGGAAATGAAAGTATTAAATATTTACATATCCTCTAGTGGGAATCGAACCCATGGCCGTAGTGTTTACATTTGCATGTTTGTGCCCCTCAATTACGACTGACCTTAAACCATATATTTGTAAATATATTTAATATTATTAATTAATAAACTGAAATTGATAACTCCTTTTATGTTTTACGCTTTCTCTAGCCGCAAACGTACACGGTGGTTAGTATAAAAGTAGGAACGACAGTAGTCACTCATCGTAGTTCCGTTCTACTCGTAGCCTTAGAGGTAGACTCTCATCATGCACGTGTCAGTACTTACTTCATTGTCAATAGATCTTTATTTATATCAATTAAACCTTGATTGCAACCGTCATGTAACAATGGGAACATGGTGCTCCAGGGGCGATACCGTCGGGCGTGCCGATGCCGCAGCTGCCGCCTTTCAGCTACGAGCGCGCGGGCAACAGCACGGCGGACTTCCTGGACATGGTGTCGGAGCTGGGCTCGGGGCTGCTGGTGATCCCGCTGATCGTGCTGCTGGAGGACATCGCCATCTGCAAAGCCTTCTCCGACGGCCGCACCATCGACGCCACGCAGGAGATGATCGCGCTCGGCGTTGCCAACGTCGCCAACTCCTTCATGCAGGCCTATCCCGGCGGGGGCTCCCTGGCGCGCTCCGTCGTGTCCAACGGCTCCGGAGTCAAGACTACTTTTAACGGAATCTATACAGGTCAGTTCACACTATATAGATATTCATATATCATCATCATTTTAATATAAGTTTTAAAAACATTTGTTTTCTTGTTTCTTCTGTTCCGTATTCCACTTTATATTGAATTCAGTGGTAAAAGTCAACGCCGCTTTTTGCCATTTCCATTTATATATAAATATATATATTATATAAAAATATATATATATTATATAAAAAAAGAAATATATTAAATATTTCATTACCCCGAGTGAGAATCGATCCCACAACCGTCGTGAATATAGTCGCACGTGTGTGCCCCTGCGCACGACGGCCTCGAACAGGATTTTTCAATATAAAAATAACCTTTTACTTCAGGTGTGATGGTTATCTTGGCGCTCCAGTTCTTCACGCAGTACTTCGAGTACATCCCGAAGGCAGCGCTCGCCGCCGTCATCATGTCTGCGATACTGTTCATGGTCGAATATGACGTCGTGAAGCCAATGTGGCGAGCGAAGAGTTAGTACATTTTTTTTTGATTAACTTATATCGTTATTCGGAATCGATAAGACAATTGTTGTACAATTTTTAAGATAAATTATTATTTACAATCATCGAATGAACATTGTTTAGTGTGATTAAAAATAATTTCGGATGCATTATTATTTCAAGTCTGTACTTGAATTACATTATTTGAACACTGTTCCTGTTTGTTACAGAGTTGGACCTAATTCCGGGCATCGGTACGTTCGTGTTGTGCTTGACGCTTCCTATCGAACTGGGAATCCTGACGGGAGTCGTAGTCAACATAATCTTCATCCTCTACCACGCCGCGCGGCCCAAGTTCTCGGTGGAGATGCTGAAGACGGAGCAGGGCGCGGAGTACCTGATGATCACACCCGACCGTTGCCTCATGTTCCCGTCCGTGGACTACGTGCGGCGCCTGGTTACCAAGTGCGCGGCCAGCAGCTCCGTGCCCGTGGTCATCGAGTGCACGCACATCTACAGCGCCGACTACACCGCCGCCAAGAGCATCGAGCAGCTCACGGCCGACTTCCACGCGCGCCTGCAGCCGCTGTACTTCTACAACGTGAAGCCCTCCGTGTGCTCCATCTTCGAGGCCGTGACCAAGCCCGAGCACTTCGTGGTGTTCTACGAGGACGACGAGCTGGACCGCCTGCTGGCCGCCGACGAGCGCCTGGCGCCGCGCAAGCCGCCGCCCCCGCTGCACGCCTGACGCACCTGTGATGGGGCGAAGGCCCGCATTCCTCAGTATTAGGACGCCGTGATCGAGAGAAGCTTTAGTCGACTATTGTCAGCTTATGTTTCGCATAGATTTATTTTTATATAAACTATATTAGTTTCAGAGCGGACCCCATGAGTCCCTTCGTATTGTTGTGATCGTAGAGTATAAAGATTAGTATTTATGGTCCATCGGACCTCAACAAAGTAAATGTTCTATCATTAAATGAGTTGTTGAAACTGAAAATATCTAACGTGACTAATGTGAGAGTAAGACAGGTGATAGCTGTAGAGTCTTCAAAGGTCATTTTATTTATTTTTAGGTAAACGAGTACAAGTTAGATTGTAAATAGAGAGCTAAGGTTAAGGAGAGAGGAGAGTGTGCGCGTGTGACTGACTGACTGTTCCTTGTGATTCACGACTACGGTACCTATTCAATTTATTTTTTTGAAATATTGAATAAATAAATGAATACTATTTTAAACGAAAACTATATTAAATGATTAATTGTAAAATATGAATATGGTGCGTTACAAGTTACTCATGTTTCCAGTTCCAAGAACGAAATAATTACTCTCAAAGAGTTTAAACAAACATTTGTTTTATTTTACCCTTAAATTAATTTTTCTTTTAAGGAAAATTAACCTTCAATCATCCTTTTTCGTGTTAAATAAAAATCAGCTTAAAAACTACACTTGTTCTGTGCTTAAACTTAAACAATAAATTATTGTAGAAAATAATAATTGAATTATTTTAAATTAAGCAAAATTTAAAAATAGTAAAAAAAAAATATTTATACTTATATGCCTATTAAATAATAATTTAAAATCCATTTTTCTTAGAGTTGGCGCCAACGTGGGTAATTTTTAACTTTCGTTTGATGTATTTAGTAATTATTTCCTAATGTTTCTTGGTTGGCGCGGACTTCAAAGATAACGGGTTTTAAAAAGGTTCAGAAGTACCAATAATATCATTTGTTATTTATTATTTTTCTTTAAGTTGAAGTAATTAATATATAATTTTCTACGATTCGTTATTTTTTACATTTCTGCAAATAAACATAACAGTGTTGAAGTCGGTTTTATTGGTAACCAAATGGTGGGCGGGTAAAAATCGGTTCGCAAACGACGGAGAAATCATCGGACACAAAAAAATATAGGAAAGGAATATAGACCCTCTTTTTCGAAGAAAGAAGTCGGTTAAAAATGTCTTCATAGAATTTGTTTTTATCTTATGGTTAACTAGAATTATCTTGGTTGGTAAGAAATTACAGTAAGAAACTGTTCGTTTTTCTTTATTTTTGATTGTATATAATAATTTTTAATAGATAGATCTATAGAGTATACAGTGATCTTAATTATATTATATGTCATTCATTTAAAAAGATGTACTGATAGTGGTATTGTTATTGTAACTATAATAAGTACTATTACAGACGCCAATCGAATCAGCGTGCCCACTGCTGGGCATAGACCGCCTCCAGGGTCCGCCTGGCGCATCCAGTCGGAGCCAGCAACGTTCTTCATGTCGTCGGTCCATCGAGCTGGAGCGCCCTACACTAAACTACGGACGGCCTTGCGTACATTACTTTAATTTACACTATTGTAAAACAAATATTCAGTTGTTTTTGTTTAAAATCATCGTAAACAATTACTCGGTAGATATCTTTGATTTCAACGACGATGTTGGGATTTTGGCAGTTTTAAGGAGATAAATGGAAATGTCACTCGGTACACTTGTTACAAAGAGAAGCATTTATTATAAAGTAAAACAAGTATCGCGACGAAATATTTGTAAGGTGGACAGAAAATAAAATAATATTGCTCGTATAAATTATATAGGCGCTTTGCATTAATGGTCAAACGTTAAAGTTAAAGTCCGGTCAGCTGTTGGTAATTGACTACCGCGGACCGCCGTACACAACCCCGCGTGACGTCAAAGGAGCTACGTCATACAGTATTTACAAAAAAATCACAAAAGTAGTTTCGAAAATATTACTTTATTGTTATATTTGTTAAAAGTAGAATGAAATCTATAGCAATAATGCAAGTGAAATATTTTTTGTCAATAAAAAAAATACTATAATAAATCTTTTTCACAATTCTATAGCTGTATTATTTAATACTAGCGGCCCGCTCGCGGCTTCGCCCGCTTAAAATACATGATTATT
>DWAO01002335.1:0-16248 GCA_018230605.1 Heliconius congener | reverse complement strand
ACTATAAAATAAGCTCGGGGGCTGTAATTACAACATTTGCCTGAAAGTATAATCAGCTCCAAAATTTCGCTACTTGCGGTGAGGTGAAATGTGAAATTCGGCTTTAAAATTGGATATATTCATAAATTACATAATTCGACGTCCGAGTGGCTTAGTGGTAAAGTCTGACTTTAGAATTGACTGGATAGGCTATGGTCATGGGTTTAACTCTTATTCCCAGAAATGTCTTTTACTAGCTTTTATTTGAGTTGAGTAAAGATTTCGCCAATTCGATTAAACAGCTGTATAAAATAACTCCTTTAGTATGTAACTATTATGTCGAACGACATACTTTAAATTGATATAACTTTTTTATTTATAAACCAATTGTAATAAAACAAACCCATAAGAGAATCCAAAAGTGAATACAATATTTAAATCGGTGAGGCCGATTAGATAAAATGCGGCGCTAGGTATCACCACCAAACACATATTGGCTTAAATTAGTGTGTGTGGCCTTTCACTACATTTTCTCTGCATATCCCGCATAAAAAAGTATAAAAATAAAGTCAACATTTATTAAACACACAGTATTGTTCATATAATTTATACATGTATGTGAATGTGTACTAGTTAATATTTCAGTCATAAATAAACTGGTAGTACAGTTGAAAGTTTTATCGCTGTTTATACGATCAATATCTATTTAGCTTCACGCTGTATCACGCGAATAGCAGGGTAGGAAAAGGGCACCTGGGAATCTAGTTAGACAGACTAGTACCTATTAAAATGATCCGTTCCCATTAAGACGCTTCCGTTCCCCACTTACAGTGGAGTTCTTGAGGCATTACTTTTTGAATTACGGATCTCAACGCCGCAGTTTGTCAGAGCAAGAAAATAAAAATATTAAATATCTCATTACCCCGATTGGGAGTTGAACCCACAACCGTCGCATGTTCCTGCTACTGTACCACAACGGCCTCGTAATCGCTACAAAACAATATCTAATTAAATGTTATTATTGTAGCTCTATTTACTGTACTTCTGAATATATTATTTATATATGCATTTAATAGTTTGAATACGTCTGCGGTTTGTATCATATATAATGAAATGCATCGAGTTACAATTATCGACTGTAAAGAGGTTATTATTATTGAGTTTGAATTAAAATAAAAAAATATCTTTGTAATGTATACTTGGCATATTTTGGTATTAAAAATGATTTTATTATTATTTAAACTGTCTTTAGGTTGCCATTATCTTAAAGCTCAATATTGAATAGGTATGGCTGGCTTGTTTTTTTTTTCAGCTTCACGCTATATCCCGATTGAAGCCTAGTGTTAAGACACTCCGCGCCATAATTTATGGAGGCATTGTGTGTTGAATTGCGGAAATCCGCTTTGCCCATATATGAAAGCAGAAAAATAAAAAAATATTAATTATTTCATTTTCTGATACAGAATTCAATTACAAATTAATCTTGTTAATAAAAATAGTATTAGAAAAAAAATATATTAGGATGTAATCCCCACATTAACACCTTGTAGAGATTTTTTATTTTTACATTTATCTTTTCATGTTATATACATTAAAGTGTATTTCTTTAACAAAACTAGAAATATTTATATCAAGTACATTAAAAAATATTTTATTTTTGATAGCATGCTTATTAAATATTTCGTTTATTTTCCCGGACTCTACAATTTGTTTACATTGAATCTCGCAGCTCGGTAATTAGCTAACATCCAGGGTGCTGTTTGTTCAGGATACTCAAAGCTAACAGTTTTCATTTCGCTCGTTTACCCTCCATTTTTATATAATTTATCTTCATAAAATTTTAAATGCACTCCGTATTTTTATTTCCGAAGGGAGCTCCTTCAATGGGACTTTACTACTGCGTAGAGGTTTAACGATGCCGCTGAAACTTTTATGCAATTAACTTGTCTTTGCAAACATATAATAGTTTTAAATTTCACACTCAATTTTTTTTTGCCAAATTTTATTTACACATAATTTTTAAAACTTTCTATTTCAATTTAAAATTTAGATATTTTTTTTAAAATAGTTAAAGTATAATTCATGTTATAATTTTGTTTAATATATCTTTTTAATTTTTTCAGGTACGCAGCTTAATATTTTATTAGGAATTTCGCTCGTAAGAATAATTGGTATGCTTCTACTAAGTACTTTTTTGCTACGTTTAGTTTTATAAAAGTATACAATATATTTTCTAAGTTTGTAACAGCTAATCAATAGTGGTTCTATTAAATATATAACTTATATATTGAAAACATTAACTTCTAACAGTTTATATATAATTATTTGTTGTATTTTTGTGTAAAACATTAAACGGAGAGATACATGACAACTTTAATCTGTATTTCAAGAAAGTAATTGTCAGAGATATTACCAAAAAAAATCACAATAAAAGAAAAGCTTACCTTAATAAAGCTAAAATGAACAACATAGGAAATAAAAAATACCCAACCAAATATCGACACGGGCTAGTACGTTGCAGCTGAAAATTTCTTGACTTTTCTAAAATTCGTTAATAAGCTTTAAGGCTAACGGCAACATGCAGGCTGCGAAGAGCACTAAAATACCTCGTACTATTGCTTCTGAAACAGCAATAAGTAAAAAGACCTACGTCCGAACAGCTGTAATGGACAGGCATGTTGGCTAGAGTTATTGCCTTCGATATATCCAAGAAAATAAGGAAGGGACATAAATAAACTTTTCAAATACGTAAATATATATATTTTTTAGATTTGGATTAATATTTTTATAGAAACATGATATAATTGTTGATGTAAAGCAAGATTTTTTTTATAAAACTTAAACTGTAACTAACTGTACTGGCAATAAAACATATATAACCAAAAACTCTACATTTAATTTTGTAATTTTGTAAAGTCTTCAAATATTTATTATCATCAGTTTATCTTAAGACATGTGTTTTACTACATGGAGTATCCTTACAAGACTCGTCCGTAAGTAATTAATGTCCTCATAACGAAGAACTTACATCAGGCCCGCTAACTCAGAAAACATGATACCTTCCTTACGACAAAATTAATCCAACCAAGGATAAATAAGCCCCACTTTGCTTCAATTACATGCAAATTGGTTACCATTGCAACTTCGCCGGGTTGAATGACACACTATTCCTGATTGCTATAAAGAATGAGAGCCCATAACTTTTTATAGGATCAGAATAAGGAGTTCGATCAAATTATTCAATGGCACGCAATTTGTTTAACTGTATTTGGTTTTCGAAGATATTTTCACATCTATCCGAATGTTGCCCATAATATTGAAAGGCAGAGATCATAATGATAAGTGACTCAACTCTCTTTTTTTTAATGTTATAAAACATTTTGATTAATATAGCTGCATCTAACGCTGCTGTGTTTTTTAGGCTGTATCCTGTACATTGCAGAGGAAATCTAGTGTTAGGCGGCATTGCGTGTTAAGTAGCGAAACCCAACGCCGCGCTATGCTGGTGCCAAAGCAAAAACATCAAAATATCAATAAATAATTTATTCTATTCCCCGAGTGGGCCCAATCAATCTAGTAGTGACCAGACTCTTAGTTTTTTATATGTTATAATACATTTTGTTTAACTAAACACTGCTAAAAAAACAAAAAACTGAGCCTAACGCTGCCTTGTTTAGTAATACAATAGGTCCATAACTATTGAATTAGGTTTTGCTGATTGTATGAATATTCCAACGTTACTACGTCACCATGATATCACGAGCAGTACAGTGTTGGACAACGTATTGTTTATTTATGAATTATGATTTTTTTTTGTAATCAAAATAGAGAGTAAAATATGGATTGCTATCCACCACCCAAATTTAAGTGTTAAAAAGAAAAAAATAAATAAAAAAGATACCTTTCATAGGTCTTTCAGGATTTAGCTTAAAGACTTACCTACTATTAGACCTATGACCTGATATCTTAATTTGTTCCGCCGTAAAGTACACACTATATGCGGGTTCTTAACATGATGTAATTGCAGGATATGCTAATAATTGGCTAAAGACTCTAAAATGGCTAGTCCTGTTGACAATTCCCATACGACCTGGAATATTTGTTGACATAAGAAATTTTCTTATTAAGTGCAAATGTTCTTCTAAAACGATAATAATATAAGTCGAAATTGAAGAAAATATATTTGAATTAATATGAGATTGAATAGGCTTTTTTCTTTCAAAATTGTGAAACAACAACATACATTACTGGACTAAATGTTTTTATTTCATTCATTTGTTAACAAAGAGCATCGAGAGCGGAGAGGTTAATGTTAACGTAAACACGTAATGTTACGTGTTTTGGGGCTTAGTAAAAAGCACAAGGCCGTCGTGGCGCTGGAGTACAAGCATGCGGTAGTAAACGCTACGGTGCGGGGCTCGATTCTGGTAACCGACTAGCTCTGGTAACAAAAGCGCGGCGTTCACTTCCCTCACTTAATACGCAATGCCTCCAGAACTCGGGGAAAAGTGGGAGAAGGAAGTGTCTTAATAGGAACAGAGTGTCTCAACATTAGATTTTTCCGTTCTCTCTGCCTACCCTGCTATGTCTGGGCAGCATGAAAATAAAAAAAAAATTATTTTCTAAATCAAATTATAGTTCGCGAAAAAAACCGCAATAAAATAATAAATCTCTATTTATTCTCATGAATATAAACAACAATGCTTATAAATCATTCAAAGACAAAGTATAATGAAATTCTCTCAGCCGAATCATTTTGTCGCCTCGGAATACGTCCTCTCGAATTAAATGCTGTTGGATTCACGATCTCCTATAACTTTGTTTACAGCGCTGTAAAGTTATTTATTTGGCGCCGTTACGCCGTTACTATAGGTCAATATCGTTATTCGTTAACTAGATGATAAAACACTTAAAATAAATTATATAATATCATTTTATGTGTTTATGTTGATGATTATGAAACTGTTGTATTTAATTAACAATTTTATCTAAGCCCTTTCGTTCTTCTTAACGTTATCCTTTTGGTTGATCTATCATCTATAGCTGAAAAAAGTAAATATATATATATATATATATATTTTATTTTTTAGGTGCACAGTTTATTTCGAAAATTTAAATAACAAACTTATGTTAAGACACTCTTATTCCTAATTTTATTTATATAAATATAAATTGTAAGAAAAATTAAAGAATCGAATAAAGTTTGCAATATGTATAAATTATGTACATAAATATCTATATAATGTTAAAACATTATCGTCTACACACTACTGATGTTACGTAAATTTAATATCATATAACTATTTTTACAGCTGGTAAATCGGAATTTTAAAACGTAATACTATTTTACCACCGGTCTACTCCATAAATTTATTTAAATAATGATTCTCGTAAATATTAATGTCAAAGTATCAAGCGCTTGCAACGAGCTATTGACTATTTTGTAATGTCTGGCTAAATAAAAAAAAATACTTTCAAATCAGCTTCTCACTGTGTCCCGCACACAGGAGGGTAGGCAGAGGGAACCTAGTGTTGAGACACTTCGTTCCCCACTTTCCGCCGAATTCTGGAGGCATTTCGTGTTGAGTTGCGGAACTCAACGCCGTTGCCTCTACAAGAGCGAAGGAATTTAAATATAAATTTTAAATAAATATTTTATTTTTTCGCACACACACTTTATGCCCGTTCGCCACGACTGACCTCCGTTATCTGGCTAAATGGTTGCTTTCAAATACCGAAGAACCTTATTTTTCTATTATTGTTCGTATAACAAGTTAATACATGTACTGCTCTCGGGACCAGCACGAGTTTCATAAAATGTAATATGAGTTGGTGACTTTTATTTTATTTTACATTGAATCTTTAAGTCTCACATTATATGGGAGAATTCTGGTCTATCATTTCTTTCAATTTTACTTTATAGATAACAGTTTTGTTTAATTATGCAAACTTGTTGTTGGAACGCATAATTAATCTGTGAGAATATTGTCGGGAAATTGATAACTATTGCATCTTTAAAATTTGGACGTTTAAGATATAACTGAATGTTGTAATAAACACTAACATCAATATTATTTTTTATCCCCCGCTCTATTTCTCACAAGGCAAGAGAGAACCTAGTGTTAAGACATTTCGTTTCCGATCTTCCACTGAATTCTGGAGACATTGCGTGTTGAGTGACGGTACACAACGTCACTCAACACGCTTTACCTCGACACCAGAGCAAAGAAAAATATTAAATATTATATTTATTTTCCTAGAGTGAGAATTTAACCCACAACCTGTCGCCTTTACCCCTGTGCCAGACGTCAATAATAATAATTGATAATTAAATTATTATAAAACATTGTATTTAATAAAATAAAAGTAATGTAAACTGAGCAACTGAGTGACTGACATTAACAATATATTCCGTTCCGTTCGTCCCCAGGGCTTGCTAGTTTCTTACGATTTATTTAAGTAACATGAGACATAGCTTATAAACATGAGATAAACTCATCTTGACTTGACTCAAACTTATAAGTAACCAGTACTGCTGTAGAAACTGTTATTCTTGCTGGTAAGTCCTCCTCTCCGTCTCCTGTCACCCGCTTTAGGGATATTATGTAAAGTACTTAAAGACTAGATATTATGCCTCTTGATTTTATGAGTGTCTTAACACTAGGTTCTCTCAAAAGAGGTTAAAAAAAAATTAATTGAGTCACTATGACATTACTTCTACTCTGTCATTATCTTGCTGCTCTTTAAATTAATAATGTAACAAAATATTCTTTGAGTAAATTTAATTATATATCTGAATGGCACTTCGTGTTCCGACTGCCGTAATTATTTCAATATACTTTTAAACTTTTGTCCCGTAAATATAACGTATGTACATACTTCTAAATATAACGTAGGTACATACTTATACCTTTATTAACTTCCCGTAATGACTACTTGAGCTGCCGAAATTCATGCCACTAAGAGGGGACCTCTCAAGAATTATTTTATTGAGTATACTCAAAGAAACGTTACTTCTTAAAAGGATTTATGTATCTTAATCAAAAATATCGTATTTTATTTAATTTAATCCAAAAAACAAGGATAGTGTGGAACGGAGTGTCTTAACACTAGGTTCCCTCTGCCAACCCTGCTAGGTGCTAGATGCAGCGTGAAACTGAAAAATTAACATAAAGTTCTGTGTTAAGATGACGTGTGACAAATGAGGATATGTCGTATTTATTATTAACCTATCGTATACATAGTCGTATATTATGCATACAGATATATTACCGAACACCTTACGAACGTTTCACAGAAACAAAACAAAACTGAAGTAGGTATATCAACGAAACAGCCAAACATTATTATCCGTAAACAAAAAGAAATACAATATTTTATGAAGTTTTGCCTAGAAGTTGAACGATTTGTTAGCTTCGTAATTTTATGAGTTGGCCCATTCACTGTTGTCCTCAGCTACGCACACGTATTTGCTTTATGGAGACGTCGGTTACGTGCCCTCATATTATAATGGTCAATCAACAAGCTAAATATCAGACACTAAATTTAGTTTTATATATAAATAAAAAACTATATTTATATATCTTTTTTATTATTTATAATAATCATATTTTTTTTATCATACAAAATTAAACGGTAATTATTTAACTTCTCGAATATGTAAACTACTGTATAAAAAAATATTTTAAACTTTACTATCTATGTATTTTAGTACACGGCATTCCAAAAGAGGTCAAGGGACGGCGATATATTTTATTATTTATGGTACCCATGATACATGTAATCATGAAAATTGCACTATTGTATAGTTGCTGTTTAAATAATATTAAACTTGTTTTTCTTCTGTTTTTACGAGTACACTGTTCCCCGCACATGGCAGGGTAGGCAGAGGGAACTTGGAAACCTAGTGTTAAGATACTCCGTTCCCATTAAGACACCTCCGTTCCCCAGTTTCGTCTGAAATTTAAAGGTATTGAGTTTTAGAACTCAACGCCGCACTTTGCTTAGTTACCAAAACGAAGACATTAAAATATTAAGTATATCATTTGCTCGATTTAATTTAATTTTGATTTGCTAGAGTGGGAATCGAGTCCGTCGCATTTACTGTCGCACGCTTGTGCCACTACGCTAAGAGTCCTCAATATTTAACTTAAGTTAACGTAATCAAATTTCAATCACTCTTTAGCTATGACTAGCTTATTTAAGTGACCATTCTCAATCAGTAATATTATTCGAGAACGTTGACTAAGATATTGAAATGCATTTTGTTCGTAAAGGTTATGGTTCGTCGAAACTCGTGTCGGTTAAAGACACAACTTCACAACTCGTACGGTTTTACGCGTCCTGGGACACTATTACTTTTTTTTCATTGGCTATAGATTTTTATGTATACCTATAAAAAAACTATAACGGCTTAAAATCTATAAAAAGTTATAACGGTATAAAATCCAATATATGTATAGATATTTAAAAAAATTCAACGAATTATTTTCTATAGCAAGCGTATACTCGTAAACTATATCATTGTTACGGAATTTTCATTTATGATGTATTCTGGAAATTAAATAATAACTATGAAGGATTTATATATTTTTTTCAGCTTCACGCTTTATCTCTCAAAGCAAGGATAAGAGAACTCAGACGCCGTTCATTTTCCATCCGCACTTAGGATAATGCGAGTCGAGTTGCAGAACTCTCCGCTGCGTCTCGTCACTTCGTCATACATCATCGCCAGTAACTGGTTTTTATATTTGGAGAGTTTAGTATTAACTTTAGAAGTAAAAATAAAAACTAATTATGTTCTATAGTTTAATTAGTCTTTAAAGCAACTAAACACAACCATGGGAAATCATCTAACATGTAACTTGTTTACCCAATTTATTAATACATATATCCACCACTAATATTGACGTAAATACAAACATAGCGACAGATCGACGGGGGACAACGTTAACTATTAATAGTCTCCATGCTACGTGCTAAAGCGTAATTGGAGTCAGTCATGTCCAAAGGTATATGAAATACGTGATATCAGGTGCTTACCTAGAAGCAAGTAAAGGACCAATAAACGGACCAAACAAAAATATTTCTTTTAGTATTGCCAATTATTTTATAAAAATATGTTTTATGAGTTTTTATTACATATTATTGATGACGCAGTACTTCAAATTTTCAGTTCAGAAAATAGTTTACTTTATATCTTACTTGTAGCTTGATGTAACCTGGTTGACAGTGACATTTCGAGGTATCCAAACGTGCCAAACCGAAAAGAAATACAAAAGAAAATTTAAGATTAAATGTATCATCTTTTAAACTAGATTCTTCATCTTCATCTTTTAAAAAAAAACAATTTGAACAATTTAATTCTCTTAGTTTGTTTACAAATGCATGCAAATGCTAAATCTATTACAAAATATACAAAACTTTCGTTTAACATTTGGAGTCTAGTTGGTAAGAAAACCTTTTTTTTCGGGGCGTTCTCATTACATCAAGTTCCTTAGTATGTTTAGAAGCCCAAGGCTAATATAAAATAAAAATATTTAATAAGTAGCTTCTGTGATGTTATTTTGATATGTGTTATAAATTCATAATAAACAAGTCAACTAACTATGTGTAACTTCAACATTATCCAACTTGTCCAATGTATATTAGCTTCTTGCCTCACAAAATTGTTCTAAGTCACGTCGTTCAAATGCCGCCAGAAGCGGTACCTAAGTAGATATAGAATCTGTTTGCAATTACTGCCTTAGGTAAATACACTTTACCTTATTGTGATAGTTAAATTTGCTTAAAAGTCTTTCTTGTCTCATGTAGTATAGTATATGTCTATAAAAATATATTATATGATAGTTTAACTATGAATTAAAAAAAATAATTTGATATCTTTTAACTTAAGCAATAATTTAAATAGTATAGGTCAGAAAACTTAATCGTAAATCATTCTTTTTTTTCTATTTTCGTCCATTTTAAAATGTTCTGCGTGCCGTATAGTAGAATCTAACACCATGTTGTATATATCCTAAGGTATCCCAGCCAACCAGCATTACGTCAGAAACGCATGAGGATAATAAATAAATAACAATAAAAATATTAGCTCAAACACAAACATGTCCAAAATTTACATTAAGACAAATGTGTATTATTATAAATAGAAATGTATGATTAATATGTGTTACATTTTTGTTTATATTGTACAGAAGCACAAAACTAAAAGTGATTCGATTCGAATGGAAAGAAATAAAGTTACAAGTACTTACAACTTGGTTAAGTTATCCTTTATTATTTTTAGTGAATCCAAAAATTACACATTCGTCCAACACGTGTTAAACTTTCCTTGTTAATTTCGACAAAATTGATCTTTTTGTAACCTAAAACAAATTGCGGGCGCATTGCGCGTTGGTCCAAAACTAAAACTTACAAAATCGTTTCCAGAGTTGAAGTTTCCGAAGCGAATGGGTTGCAAAGCTACTTAATTAAAGAGTAAATTTTCGGTTGGAACTCGCCCAGTGTATTCTGAACTCTGACCAAACATCCTTTCATGCTGTTCCTAGTAATTATCTTAGCCTACGATCCACTTATCTCCTGCCCGGACACGAATTAGGGGAGAATTTTGACTTCCAGTGGTTCCTTTTTTTTTTTTTAGTCCTTTTCTGTCCACTTTTTGCCATTTCTGCGTACGTTTCGAACTGCATTTCTTTTTAAAGAGTATCATCTTCGAAACTGATTTTGAAATTTCAACTGCATTTACTTTATTTATATTAATTATATTCATTCATTAATTTATTATAATGAATTGATTTTGTTTAAAATTTGGTAGTTTATTACACAACTATTACATATATCTAGCATAACTGCCCTTCTAAACATTAGCTATCTTTATTGAAAAACTTTTAATTTTATCATTTTTAATATCGAAGGAGGAATGTCATTTGAATAAGCAATTTAATTTTCTTTGCGAAATTGCGACCTAAAGACAGTTCCCAATGTCCGCGCCGCATACCAGACGCTCGTTGCTAAGTCCTAACTTACTTTGCTACTGGCAATTTTGCCTTCTGTATTCTGAGGGTTGCCAGTTTATCTTATATTTCATTTCTCATTAAAATTAAGTTAATATTTAATCTTGTTACTATAAAATATTAATGTTATTGTGTCATTTTGATATTTGTATGTTTTAAAATAAACTGAAATGGTATGATTTTGTTAAAATGGCACTGTACGTTGGACAACCCTACTTAAGACATTCGTTCTTACCGCCTCACCGCGCCGGTGCACTGCCGACACTTTTGTTATTTCGCTTCCGAATGTAAAATGCAATATCGAGTGAATAATAAAATTTTGCATCGGAATTTATTGATGAAATTGAAGATTTTATTAAACTTGAATGCTTGGTATCGAGAATTTTGCGGTACATACTATAATATAAAATGTTTTTTTAAATTTATTTATTCTGACGACGCAGCATGAAAATTAATTAATTTAAATTAAGAAATGTGTAGGTATTTAATAAAAAAATATCTACGACCTATAGAAACAACTATTATAATATGTAACTAATATAAATAATAATAGACTTTAAACAAATAGGTGCGTAATATTTTATTCAAATGTATCTAAAACACTATTTCACTCTCTCCCAACCGACGATACGTCTAGCCTAACAAATTCTCATAAATGTCCGTACAACCATCATAACATATATAAATGTCATCTCCGTTAGAGTACTTTCTGAGTATTATATAATGCGCGTAACGGCGTTACGGCGTAACGGTCCGTGGGTAGTTTGTCTCGACCTTTGACTGTATACAGTGAGATTACAAACGGATACATGTTTTCATACTTAAGCCTTATTAAGTGGCCATTCACAGTGCGGGTTACACAAAAAGGTTATTAATTAACGATTTTGTTAACAAACATTTAATTTGTTATGTTTTATTGATCCTTTCTCACTGATTCCACACCACGCTTACGCCAGTAGTGGCGCATGGGCACAAAGTGTGACTGTTAACACGAATGGTTGTGGGTTCGATCCTCACTCGAGGATATGATATATTTATTTAAATTTATATTTCTGTTTCTTCACTGTGGTGTTGAGGCAAAGCACTGCTTTGAGATCTACCATTCAACACGCAATGCCTTCAAAATTGGGTGGAAAGTGGGGAACGGAGTGTCTTAAAACTTGGTTACCCCTGCCTACCCTGCTGTATGCTGTAATCAACATATTAAACTAGAAAATGTAAACCAAAAAACTCCAAAAGTAATGTATCCTTTGGAGTTTTTTGGTTTATATTACGTTTCTTAGTATTATCAGAAAAAGAGAATTAAAATATTATTTGTCTTAAATAACTATTAAACCTGCAACCATCGCGCTTACATTCAGACATCGTCTCTCTCTCTCTGCGTGCCTCAATGATCTCATACAAAATTGCCCAATGAAATCTGTAAAAGAAATTATATTTTCTTTTTTATCAAAATATTTCCATCGACAAAGTAGACGAGCCGTACAAATCAAGCAGATTTTGTCACTTCTAAAAGAAATATTTCTCGGCACTTGTATCGAGCCAAAGTGCGGTGTTGAGTTCCGCCACTCAACAGGTAATGCCTCCAGAATTCGGCGGACAATAGGGAACGAAATGTTTTAAAACTAGGTTCCCTCTTCCTTCCCTGCTGTGTATGGGATTCGGCAAGAAGCTGCCTAAAAATGGTTATATCTAGGTTATTTATGTGCTCATACTTGTAATATTTTATGTAAAGAATAAAAATCTTAAAAAGAATAAAGTTCTGTCTTACAAACTTTGTACATCTCTTGCAAAGTGATAATGAGGCAAGGCATAAAGGACTAGATGAAACATGTATAACCTTTAAGGTTTATAGTTAGTTTAGAAATATATTAACGAATATTAAGAAATATAAAACATTCTTCCAAGTGGAATATGAATACGTGACCATTGCAAAATATATTAAGTAACAACTGGTACTTACATATCAGTATCAATGTTAATTACAGCTAATAAAATCAATTAATAAAACTACATACATATAAGTAAAGTCATATATTATTAACTAAGCTGGAGCTTAATATGATTTATTGATACACCAACTTTAACAACCACAACAAACTGTTGTAAATCAACACACGGACAAATAATGTATACCTATATTGTTTATAAATCAAATCTGCCTCACGCTGTATCCCACACACAGCATGGTAGGTAGGGAGAATCTAGTGTCAAGACACTCCGTTCCGCACTATTGTATATAATACGAAAAATTAATCAGTGTTCTACATAATCCCGAACCATTAATAAAAGAACCTTTGTAGACTTCTAGGGCTTAAGCTTCCTTCATATTACTGTGAGTAATGGAAATATCTATTAAGCATATTATTAATAGAGGTAATCTTGATTAGATGTTGAGCTGCGACGGCTCTGCATGATAAAAAGCAGGATGTGGATTTGATTCCCACACAAGGTCATATTTCTTTTTTCCCGCTCTGGTATGGTGTTAAATTTCACCACTGAATATACATTGCAATCTGCTATGCGGGATAAAAAGCATAAAGCGCTGTTATATTATATACAGTTATAATAAGTTATTATAAGTTGCATTGATTTTCCTGTATTGTATACGTTGAGTGGAAGGGCTTATAGCCCTGAGTTACAATTTATGTAACAAAAAACCAGCGCACAATGTTTCTAATTAAATTAATACAAAGTCAACATTTAACCCGACTAAAACTAATAAGGCTGCAACGGTATGATTAACACGTTCGCTGCGTGTTTATTTAAATTAAGCGCCTGTTCATTACGAAACAAATTACGCATTTATTTTGTAATAAGCAAGAAAAGTCTCTCTCTCCCTCTCTATTTGTCAGTCATTTATTTTTGAGTCGTACAGTCAAGGTCTTTAATTTAGTCGGAGAAGTGAAAGTAAGTTAAGTGTTTAAGACAGCAAGTAATTTACTCATAAATGACGTCAACTCATTAATTTACATACAGTGATGCAAATACATTTTTAAAGTTTAATTTTAAATAAAGTTTAATGGTTATAATAATAACCTAAATATGAAATATCGTTACTTTTTAATAGGACCATCGACCGTCTATCGATTAACCATCGAAAATGTCGTTGATATCTCGCCATAAGTAAGCCTTATTTTCGAAGCCATAAAGGCTATATTCCTATAATCAATATCAAATGCTCGCGGCATTAGTTACACACGCGTGAACGCTATCCAGATTTATTCTGAAGTGACAAAATCTGCTTGATCTGTACTGCTCGTCTACTTTTTCGATGGAAATATTTTGATAAAAAAAAAATATAATTTCTTTTACAGATTTCATTGTGCAATTTTGTGTGAGATCATTGAGGCACACAGAGAGAGACAGGTTACATGTTTAATAGTTATTTAAGACAAATAATATTTTAATTCCTTTTTTCTGAGAATACTAAAAAACGTAACATAAACCAAAAAACTCCAAAGAATACATTACCTTACGGATAGAACCAAGTGTAGGTTATACATCCTGTATAAAAAATGTCCTACAGCCTATATGTAAGAAATAATTAATGAAAGAAGAGTCCTCGTCATACATATTAATCTATTTGTTCGCAAAAGGGCAGTAAATCACAGCTAATCATGATCAGTTACACGCATTTATCAGTTCGTAATGGGTAGGCTTCAAGTTGGAGCACCGGATGCGGTCCCTGGTCCCTGCCATATTTCCCGTCAAACCCGCTCGGCTCCTTGTTAGCGGCGTGTGTTTGTTAATAATGTTTGTATAGGATATTGCTTTAAAGCAGTCAATTATCACTTGCACGACCAAATTTTTGTTTGAACTTTTAACTAGAATAGGAGCTTTTAAAGGTTTTGTTTTCTAAATGACTATTGAATTGAACTCTAGAAACACTATGATTATTTCTATTCTTGTAATATCTATTTAATTGTAATTAATTAAATACAAATAATATCTTAAATAAAATTTGTTTTTTTTATTCATTACGAAACTATTCCGCCCCATACAATGTGGTTAAAAGAGAAAATTATAGTAAAGTAACTCGTCACGATGTCCTTTTACCATAACTCCTAATCCTTTAGAAGAGGATAATCTTATCATATCATAAAATATTTGTTTTAGCAAAATAGCTGTAAATCTAAATTTTCTTTCGTATTCTGTAAATAAAGCTTTAATTTGAGGGGTAAACGCAAATATGTTTATTTTCTAATACCTAACTGAGAAATATCACAAATATGCGTATAAGAGAAACCAACGAGCAACGGAGGTTCCATCGAGCTGTTTACGGTAAAACTGTATAAAAAAATATAACATGTACTTATTTGCGCTCTACAAAAACGGGTGTACACTGTAAAGGGTCCCCTGAAGAATGAACAGGTTTAAATTATTTTACTATTTATTATTTATATACTCATATGTAAGTACTTAAATACGGTAAGGTGAAGCAAAAAATTAAAAAAAATTATAAATATTTGTCTCTTATTAAAGTTAGTAGTTAGTAGTATTCTTAAAGTAGTTTAACTGAATCACATTTCGGATTTAGATCTCAAACTGCGCCCGATTAAATACCGCTAGTGATTTTTTAAGCTTATTTTCGCCATCCTTATTGTCGGAGCTTAACGGACCTTTTTATTCGGGCTCTTCGCTTCTATTGAATTATAATTTACATACATGGAAGAGATTTATTTTGGTATGCTCCACGTTCAACTCTTTCGGAATTCACCAAGTAAATTTTATTATCTTATTTGCATATGATTACGGTGGATATAAATGTATCTTGCTATAGCTATACTATATACCTACATATTATAAAATGGCCAATTGGCCATTAATAAATTTCAAAATGACTTAAAAACTTTTTTCTGATGTTTTCTGATTTTTCAGATTTATATTTCTTTTATACTGAGCTCATCGTGGCACAGACGTATGACTGTAACGCGACTGTTGTAGGCTTGATCCACTGAAATAGACTATTATTTATTATTATTTTCATGTCTTTGGTCTGATACTAAGAAAAAAAGCGCGGTCTTGAGTTCCACCATTAAACACGCATTGCCTCGATAATTCGGCGGAAGGTGTGGATCAGATTATCTTAATATTAGATTTTCTCTACCTACCCTGCAATATGCGAGATACAGCGTGAAGCGTGAAGTATATATATATATATAATATATTTCTTGAAATATATAATTACATTCTCTGTTATTAGACAATCTTAAGCTTTATGGCTACAAAGTAAAATTGTCCGTAATTTTAA
>DWAO01002334.1:0-16249 GCA_018230605.1 Heliconius congener | reverse complement strand
CAACGCCGCGCTTTGCCTCGACACCAGAGCGAAGAAATGGAAATATAAATTAATTCTTTTTGGCACGAAATTTGATATATAAAGGAATATACAGTAGGCGGGCTCTTTCACACGCCACGGCAGTGCTTCCATGTCGATACGACATGAGTATCTTCAAAAGGTGCGTCTATCTCCACCTTGGCGGCCAGCAACGCACCTGTAGCTTCTCTGGTGTTGGACGGGGTTCTGGACTAGGTGGTCACCTACCACCAGGTGACCCGTACGCTCGTTTACCTTGTCTTTTACAAAAAAAATACAGTATTTATGTGTTTCTATGTATGTATATTCGTAGAACGTAGCGTGCATTGTTACAAATGTAGAGCACAAGAAACAGGATTACAACAGGAACTAAATGAAACCATATAATAGTAAAGTTTCATAAAGTTCCTTTGTCGTTCTTAGCACTGCACTACCACTGCACCTAGTACAGCGTAATGTTTGTATTAACAAGTTTAGTCGTTTATTAGAACCTATTATACGCTGTAATGGGTAACTGAGTCTTCAAGATTTATTAATTAGTTAAAAACGGAGTCTCTTATTATAACATTCTCTTTGCTTATCCATATTTTAATAAAAACTCTAAATAAATAGAAAAAACACACTAAATGTGCCTATTATTATTTTTCGCTTTACGCCGTATCCCGCACACAGCAGAGTAGGCAGAGGGAACCTAGTATTATTCTGGGGACACCTCCAAAATTTGGACCTCAATTGTTATCCACTACGACTGTCCTCAATTATTATAATAATTATTAAAATTTCCATAAAATTCCTTTATTCAAATTATTGTTCAGGAATGATGAGCTTTAAACAATATGCTCCTTCCACCTTCTATTAAGTGCGGGATACAGCGGGAAGCTAACAACAAGCAATAGCTCACATTATCCAAGAATTTTATCACAAAAAAGTGCAACAACTTAATACCCAATACCGGGTATTCCACGTAATCCCGTCGTAACGGCGTCGCGTGTCAGTCACGCTACATTCAGTCATCACATTGGACACATAACTGCTCATATTGTTGCCATATGAGACAATTGGATATCGGTACTCTATATATTTTTTTATTATTATTAAAATTATTATATTTATTTATTAATTAAGTTAATATAGTAATGGTGAGGTCGTCGTGGCGCAGGGGCACAATGTGATTGTAACGTGTCGGTCGATTTTCACTGGTAAATTTTTTCGTTCTGGCAATAAGGCAAAAGCCCGACGTTGAGTTTCGCTACTCAACACGCAATACGAGTACCTCGAAAAAATCGGCAGAAAATGGGGAACGGAGTGTCTTAAAACTCTGCTATCCTTCTGTATGTGGGATACAGCGTGAAGTTCGCTTTTTAACTACTTTTTACTGCTTAAGTTATTCTTTGAAGTGTCGTTTACATCATATTTTTTTGTCACCACAAGCACACACAGGAGTACAAGCGTGCGACTTGTAAATTAAAGGTTGTGAGGTCGATATCCACTCTAGGAAATCGCTCTATAACGAGGTAAAGCACGGTGTTGAATTCCGAATTGCAACACGCAATGTTTCTTGAATTCACCGGTAGTGAGCAACGAAAGCGAACGGAAACGAAAGTAAAACGGAGTGTCTTACCATTACGTTTCCAGTTTTCAAGGTATATCTTGGAAAAAAAGTATATATCAAGCTAGGTGGAGAGAACTTAATGTGGCGTTACTCCGCTCTCTTTTTGCCAGTTATTTCTACCAATATGGCATTTTGGATGTCATCTATCCATGACATCCATCCATCTTTTGTTTATTAGGTATCTCGCATTTTGGAGTGCAACTAGTGTTTAAGACACTTTGTTCTCCATTTTCGTTTTCTGTTGTAAACATGCTAAGTTTCCCATTATTCGCTGAATTCTGAGGGCATTGCGTGTTGCGTGGCGCAACTCAATGCAGCGCTCACCACATCAGAGCGAAGAAATGAAAATATTAATTTGAATAAATATTTCATTTCGTCAAGTGACAGTTCCTCCACAACCAGTCGCGTTTAGTCACACGTCGGTGTTGTATTCCGTAACCAAAAAAAGTTAAGAGTCTAGATACTATGTAGTTACTCTCTCCCACAAAAGAAGCTAGGTCATTATAACATGCAAAACAAACGAAAATCATTAAAAGCAACTGACAGCCGACTAGACTCATATTTTTGATACCTTTTACTTTTTCTACTGTACCGTTTCTACTTTGGAATGTACAACCAACCCAAGTTTTCTTGTATTAACTGCCAAAATAATTAAAACTTTATAATTATAGGAATAAGTATCAAATTCTATTGTTCATATTTGTGGTGTACTGTAAAGAACTGGTTCCGTAGTTAGCGGTGCGCTAAGTGACCAACATATTACTAACGAAATAGCAATTTAGACTCTAAAACTATTAATTTAATGTTGTTTATCCTTTGTCTGGTACTATTAAATCATTTTGTTATACCCTCATACGTTACTTATTAATGTAAGCATATTTTGCCTCTAACTAATAGGTTTAAGGTTCAATTTCGTTTGAACAGTAATAATTATTTTTATATGAGTCGTGTGGATATTAAAAAATAATCATAAGAGGAGCATGTTTGTTTGAAGTATCAATTTGAAAAGTGTCGTTCTTTATTACGGTCAGTGGAAATTGTTGATTTGATTTAATCATTGGCTGTCTGGTGTTAGTTCTGTTTACACCTTTTAGTTTTTTTTGTCACGCTGTATTCCGCATATAGCAGGATAGGGAGAGGGAGATTTGTGTAAAGCTTAAGACACTCTGCTCTCCATGCAGCGCTAAATTTACAAGACATTAAGCGTTGAGTGGCGGCACTAAATGCCGTGCTTTGTCTTTTATGAGGGCGACAAAATGTAAATTTATGGTTTCCCAAGTGGGAATCGTCCTACTGCGCCAGAATGTCTTTAAATATTAAATATTTGAAAACATAAAAAATATATACCGATATTATTATTTTTTTAATTTATTATCTAAAGTCTTATTTTCTTAAGTGACCAGCAAGAAAATATCTAAAAATGCTAGTTTCAAAAGAAAACAGCAAAAGGTAGAATATTTTTTCAATTAACAGACGAAATTGGGTCAGAAACTACTATCTTATTCATTTAACGGGGAAGTTTTTCGCTACTTATAGTTCTTAAAGTTTCATCGCGATAACGAAGGTCCAACTTTTTACTTAACTACTATCGTAAGCCTTTAATTGTATTATATACTAGCGGCCAACTCGCGGCTTCGCCCGCATACCACCTATAATACTTTTATTATGCTGCATTTGCAAACAGATTGATACATTCAATCATCAACACTACGTGGCTGTATTAAAGGACGTCATCGGCGACAAGGGCGTCCCCCGTTGGACTCGAGTCTAGGCTTGCGGCCGTAAACAGAGGGTAGAATTATTTTAATTTACATTTTCTCGAAAAGTATACGTCCTAATTACAGGCTATAAAAGCCAAAGATTATCTTAATTAAATTTGCTTGATAATGAAATAGTTTTCGCTCGTAAGTTTCAATATATATGTAAAATAAAAATCTATGAAATATCACTTTACAATTTTCAATTATTTTTATTATTTATTTATAAGAAATAGATATAAGGTGTCGCGGCCTTTAGAACTAATCAAATTGTTGTTATTATTTAAGGCTTACTAAGACTTACACGGTAATGTTTTATAAACTATAGCACTTCTGACGAATGCAGCTTTTATACAAAACTGAAAAAAGTAAATCGAACCACATCTAGAGATCTTAGCGTTTAAACAAACAAACAGGTAATCTCTTTCGCTTTATTATATTAGTATATTTTAGTATTTACCTGCGGCACAACCCTGTTCTGTATTCAATTATTAAGTCCCCTAGGTAATTTTGACGTAACTTTGCTGCGCTGCGTTCAGAAAAAGTCTTAGTAGGAATGAAGCGTCTTAACACTTGGTTCCCAGGTCTCCTCTGCCTATCCTGCGATGCACGGGATACAGCGTGAAGCTAAATAAAACTATTTACAGTTTACTGTCCTTTAGGACATGGCCACTAAGCCATGATGAAAAAATATATAAATTACTGTAATTCCCCCGCTATGGTGGGGAATCGCTAAGGAAATGTATTATAATAAGTATTATATAAAATTTTATGTTTTCTTCTATAGGAACGAGAAGTAAAAAAAAAGTCAACAAAAATCCAAAGCTCGTTGGAAATTTGAATACGACGTTTGTAATGATTCTCAAAAACTTCAAATGGATTAACAATGGAATTGAGAAATTTCATTTTTATAATTATTTTTTTTAATTTGAAGAGTACTTATTGTGAAAAAAATACCCTTTCGAAGTATTTGTTTTAAAAGAGCTTCGTTGTCGTTAAGACACAGTAGTCAAATAATATTAACCGACTGTACCTAGTGGTTAAGAGTTCGAATCCCATTTAAAACTGAGTTTATTTTATATAATTATTATGCGTCCAGATTTAATTAAATAAACTAGTTAACGCCTCAGTCCTAGGCGATCTGTGTAGCAGTGCAAATTGAACCGGAGTATTCGAAATAACCCTTATTATTTGATGAAGACATTTTTCAACCATACAACATTGCTTTTGTAAATATAACCCGCGGAACCTAACACTGCACTTGTGTTTTGATTGAAGATACGGTACGAGTATATTATTTTGTAAATACTATTAGATTCTTTCACTTTGGGGCGTTGAGTTCCGCCACTCAACACGCAACGCTGGGATAAGTAGGAAACGGAATTTTAATGGGACTGGAGAGTCTTACGCATTTTACTTAATAAGCGCGGCGTAGAGTTCCGCTACTCAACACGCAATGTCTCCAGAATTCGGTGGAAAGTGGGGAACGGAGTGAGCTAGGTTCCCTCTGTCTACTCTGCTGTGTGCGGGATACAACATGAAGCTGATTTTATTTTAACTTATTAATATATTTTAAATGGTCCCATGATATCCACACGAAAAGCTTATTATTAGAACAATACATCTCCAGCTTAATTCTTAAAGCTAGGACATTTCTAACAAATTTTATTATCTCTACAAATAACCTATTAAAGAAACCCATTCTAAAGCGATTAGGATTTGAACAATGCCCACCCATCCATAATTAGGCTATTCTTTTGTGGACTTTACCCGGTAAGATAACAATAGTATGGAGTCGTTTTTACTGCCGTTATAACGACCGTTACGTTGATCTTGCGGATCATATGATGGGCACTGTGTATTGGGAGGGATTGGCGTATTTATTTATTTTTTTATTTATATGTTAATTTCGATTTTGTTCTGTCATAATATGTATGTATTATGTATATAGTTTCCCTTCTCAATTCACTCCGTTTATTCATTGGTAGATAAGCAAACGGCTTCGCTCGCTTAAATTTATTTCTATATACAGCCAAAACACAATATATTCTTTAAAATATATATATGTACTTAATTCTGAAAACGTATAAAATTTTATTTACATGTAAAATTATTATATTTACGTGTAAAATTTAATGTAGCGGGATTTGAGCCCGCGCTTCTTTGCACGTTCTCCAAAGACGCGCGTGTTCAAATTTTTATACATTTCCTAATAAAGTATTTTTCGTTCCTAAGTATAGAATAACACTTGATTTGAAAATATTCAAATAATGTATATATGTATTTTAATAAAAGGTATCCCATGTCATTTCTAAAACATAAGAACCGGTTGAGTTGTTTTGGTGCGAAAGCGTAACAAACAAACTTACATTTACATTTATAATATTAGTATGAGTACCTTTCGGTATTAGTGTAAAAATACGTTGTATGGTTATGTATTTTTTTTATATGATAAATGAAGTCATTATGGTTAAGTTTTAAAATATCACATATAGAACATGAATGTAATGAGTTCAATCCTTATACATTATGTACAGTTTTTAAAATCAATAGCGGGTCTCTTGTACATAAAAGCTCTTACCCATGAAATACGAGAGATGCAGTGTAAATTATGTGACAACACAAGTTATATTTGTATTACAGATTTGACGGTTCAAGGTTCAATTCCTAAAAGGGGGAAAGGATTATTTTCGTTTCCTCGTTCTAGTACAAGACAAAGCGCGACGTTGAGTCAGTCTACACGCAATATCTTGATAATTAGGCAATAAATGGCAACTGTATTACACTAGTTCTCTCTCTACTTATTCGGAAACGTATAAAAATATGAACTGAAAAATATATGCCTTTAGAAACCCTGTGGAAGGCGCGGGTTCAAATCCCGCTACCGTCAAATTTTCAAATTACCGTCAAATACATTTTCTTAATAAGTATTTTTCTTTCCTAAGTGTGGGATAACACTTTAAAAAATTGTTAAAAACTAGTTCTTTCTGTCTATCGTGATATATGCGGAATACAGCGTGAAGCTTAAAAATATCTATGTCACGTAAATTATAGTCATTTTGGAAATGATTTTTTGCGCCCATTGAAATTTCTTAAGTTTTTTCATAAAAAATTATATCGCTTTTAAGCTTATTGTACAAGCATTCTAACTTAGCGCAAGTTTTTTTTTGTTTAATCATCTGTTAACAATTTACTTAAGAAATACTTTACGATAAGCATTTAGGGACTAACATTTAAATGACACTAGAGACTCAAACGTGACTTCGCTTTCTTAAACTTATTTTTATAATATAACGAAAGAATAATATTTTTGTCTATGTCACTCCTACTATATCTAAGAATATGAGTAGAAAGTTTCATGAAAATCAGTAGAGTAATTTTACCGTGCATTTTTTACAAACAAATAAACATTCACATTTACACTATTAGTATGACACTTATATGGTATATGGTATTTTTAGATAATAATAATTTAAATACTTTTATCTTGTTATCAAAGGAAGGTAATCAAAATAATGTATTTATTTTCTCCGGAGGAAATTGAACCTACAACCGTCGCGTGTAGAGACACTGAAAGTAGACGCTGCGCCATGACAACCTTACAATTTCTATTAGAGCAGATTCAACGCAGTGGATTAATTACTTAACGTTATTTGAATTTTGCATTTCATTTTAGTCTATTCAAAAAGTAAGCTAAATAAAAAAATACTTCACTCTTTTTTCCGCATAGGTAGCGGAAACCATTATTTATCTAATTTACGAGACATTGCATGTTGATACGCGGAACTAAACGCCGCGTTTTGTTTTCTTACCACAGCGAAAAATTAAAATCATTCAGCCCCCCAATTGGGTATCGAACCCACAACCGTCACGCTAGCTCTAGTATATACTAGTATCTTATACTATCAAGTATTTGCTAAGTCTTCACAGTACGCTACTACGAGTACAAGCTAGGCCAGCATTGTACGGCTTCTACGCGAAGAAGTCGTACAAACGAGGTACAACTACTGTTTAATAATATGCGTATCATTACGCATTATTTCGTGTTATTAATAGGATTTTCTGCTTGGAAACTAGATATTGATTGATGTTTAACATTGATAGTGTGGAGTTGGAATTTGAATCGGGGTAAATGAAAAAGCCTTGGTTTTGAATTTTTGTATTATCTGCATGTAGCTTGTGTAGGTTAGGTTAGTCGTGGCGCAGGGGCACAAGCGTGTGGCTGTAAACGCGATAGATTGTGGGTTCCATTGCTTCTCGAGGAAATTAAATATTTTTTTTTCTTGCTCCGATAATGAGGCAAAGCGTGGCGTTAAGTGTAGGCACTCTTTTTCCCTAATTTCTTAAAGATATTTCGTGTTATGTAATTTCTGCCACTTGGCAGAGTTCAACGCCCTCTTTTGTTTTGTGAACAGATCGAAGAAATAAAAAAAAACTCATTCCCTCGAATGGAATTCGAACTCACAGTCGCGGTCGTAATGTACATGTTATTCAAGACAGATTTTCAAATTAGTTAATACTATAGGTACTTACATACATAATTATGCGCATTAGAACCGAGGTTATCTTTAACTTACCTATTCTAAATAGATGATTCATTCATATTTAAACGTGTTTTGAAATTAATATCAATTATTATTAGATTTCTTTTCTGATTAATTTAATCGATATCTGACTATAGACGAGATTGTTGTGGGTTTGATTTCAGCAAGGGGATTGTTTTTTTCATGCTGTATCTCGCGCTTTACAGGGTAGGCAAGGGTATTATGGGAACCTAGTGTTAAGACACTTCGTTTTTATTAAGTTACTTTCATTATGTGTTGAGTAGTGGAACTCAACGCTGCGGATTGCCTAGATCTAGAGCGAGGAAATGAAAATATTAAATATTTCATTTCCTCCAGTGTGAATTGCATGCTTGTGCCCATGCGTTGCGAATGGCTTTAAGGGGGAGAATTGATAATTTATTTAACCACTCTGATAGACGAAGGGCAGCGTTGAGTTCGTTCATTCAACCAGGAGAAATTATCATTTTACTAGCTGTAGTCAGAGAAAACGGAGCGCTCAAAGATCAGCCAAGGCGTCTGTCTCTCTTATCTCTCACACTCACTTCACATTTTTTAAAACTCAAAATGGTTGAAATATGTCTAAATGAGTGACCTACTTGCATTCTCATTTGTTTTTATCTTTCCCGATTTTGCAAATTCGGGAGATGCATGAAGAAATAAAACCAACCAACCAACCACCGCTGTTAGTAGTTTCGCATATTAATCCCTTCACTCAGGTTAACCACTCAAACACGCTGTTTCACGTTACATTTTTTAATTAAAACGTGGAAGAATCAACATGGCGTGTGCAAGAGCACTCATAATTTAGTATTCTACGCGAGGGCGGTACAATACCTGTGTGTTAGTCAACGTTCAACAGAACTTGGCGAAACCTACGAGGCGATTTTGAGCTTTATTACGATATACATATTGGTAAAAATTCTATGGCAAAATAATAAAACTATTGCCTAACTTTTATCTATTTTATCTATTATTGGTTATCGATTTTAAATCTTGATACAATGGGAATAGGGTTCTCTATCAGAAGCCAATGTCGTAAACCCTTGAGTCATCATGGTGGAAGCTAAAGAATTTAGGATTGCTGATTGAATACGAATTAAAATTTACAATATACGTTAGTTGTTGTAAAATATATTGTTATTTAATATATATTTTTTTTTCATTACAAACCGTTGAAGCCGCGACCCTTTGAACTAAAAAGGTTTTGGTACATAAATAACAATTTAATCAATTTTCTTCTCCCTCTATTCTGCATTTAGGAGAGAAAGCATAGAGAACTTAGTATTATAACACTCCGTTCCATACTCTACGTTCAACTATCGTATTTAGTGGGGCTACACACATACATAATTAGTGGGTTTACGTCGGGCTTTTTTTTTTTAAAGCTGTAAAATGTAAATAATATGAATATTATCATTCCTCTAATTGGAAATCAAACTGACAATTATTCTACTAACAGTTAAATGCTTTCTTTCTCACGACTGAAACCTTCTCAATACAAATTTAATGAAACAATAAAGTAACGTTCTAATGTACGTCAAAATATCTATGACGTTGTAGCATTTCGTGTATTAATCAACGCCGCGTCGCAATCGCTGGTACTATCTCCTATATTGTTTTGTTGAGCTTTCTCTTTTAATAGCTGCATATTGTTATAAAAGTTGATGAATATAGTTTATGTATATATTGTCTATTATTAAAGTTTTTTGCTTCTTATTAAAATCCTATAAAAAATCTTGCTTTTCAATGTTTCGGTTTGGGCGAAATGCGGAGTACATAGTGGCATTTTGGCACTAGGTTATTTTTTCTTACTCTGCTATGAAGGAAGATGTATTATTGCTTTTTACGTTGAACATGAAAAAAAAATTATTTACCAACAAAAATTTAAATCAATGTATCAATAGACAACCTGCCACGGATTAAAATGTCTATCGACATTTGTTAAAATTTTACCTTGAGCTATTCAGAATCTGACTGACAGACGACGGTAGTGGGTTCGATTTCCATTTGGGAGAACGAATTATTTTCATTTTCTCTCTCTGGAAGACAAAGCACGGAGTTAAGTCCGCAGTTTGTGGGTATGAGTGTCTTAACAAGTTGTAAAAATAATTTAAAATTATAACTATTTTGTAAAATTATGGTAACTGCATTTTGTATCTTAATTTTGTAACCCACATATAGCAGGGTACGCAGAGGGAACCTAGTGTTAGACACTCCATTATCCACATTTCGCCGAATTTTCAAATAAATTAATCGAAACGTGTATGAATCGAACCCAAAACCGTCGCGTTTACATGACAGCCTTAGTTCAAACAAATGACCAAATCATATATCTAACAATAACATAATTCCCCATCCACAGTATCAGACATCGGCCACAACATAATACAAGATGCGTTCCTCATCGCGGTGGAGGAGCAGGCGCGACAACGGCTGCAGCGGCTGTCGGCCCTCAAGCGCATCACTCCCGTCGACATGTCCAAGCTCTCCTTAGAAGTAAGTGGAGTAAGCTAGTTTTAAACTAAATAAAAATAAAAGATAAAATATAAGCACAATTTTTGCTTACAAGTTAGTAAGTAAAAAAAAGCCCAGTGTGAGTTCCGTGTGTGTCTCCTCTGTCTACCCTGTTGTTTGCGGGATACAGCGTGAAACTGATTTTAATTATAGTCTTTTATAATACTGACCAGTTGGCCAGTCGTGCTTGCGACTGTAAACGCGACACATTGTGGGTTCGACCCCTTCACTTGTCATTAACTGTCCATTTTTCGAAATACTTGCGCTTCATTCGTTACCAAAGGGAGGAAATAAAAATAGCTCATTTCTGTTGCGTGGAGGAATGCAACGCGCGCTTTGCCTCCTCACCGGAGTGAAAAAATTAAAATATTAAATATCTCATTTCTTCGAGTAGGTACCGAACCCACAACCCCCCACGTTTACAGTCTCATGCTTGTGTCCTGCGCCACGGCTGGCCTCAATGCGCCTTTAAAGTGATATATTAACAACAATATAGCTGTTTGTGACGTTGTATTGATCTCTAAATCCAAATCAGCTTAGTACCTTCATAACCTGATATTAGGTACTTTAGTGATTCAATAATCTGCCTAAATCAGTAGGTCGATGGGTAAACAAATGATTTCTCTATACATTGTAACGTATATTAAGTTATTTGTTATTGTTGTCGGTGTAACGCCAACGGGTGGATGACGATTATTTAAGGGTAAGGATTGGATTTGAAAGTTTTATGATAGAAAGTGTAAATATATCCAAAAATGTATGTATATAATATTGACTAATGAAGAAACGAGAGTCGAAAATATAAAAAAAAATATTGATTTTATATTAGGCGTAGAAAACTTAATGTTAATTTTTTGCTATTGCGTGTTGAGTGGTGGATGGAACTCAATGCTGGGCTTGTTTTAAAAGGGTATTTTGTCTATTTGAGAGGTTTCTAGAGGCCCAAATTGGATAACGGACGTGTCTTAGTGGGAACGGAATCTTAACACTAGGTTCCTAGGTTCCTCTTTACCTACTCTGCCATGTGATACAAAGTAGAGCTAAAAACAAAGAAAAGAGGTTTCTATTCACTCAGCAGTAAAAGTGAATCTTTACTTGATCCCCAGTTTACTACCTCTTTAGCCTTAAAGACGGATTTCGTCCTCTCTATTTGTATGAACGACCTCTCCTCTCGAGTACTACTACAAAGGTTACTTCGAGCATTAAGTGCACAACTTTCTCAAAGGCAGGAAACGCATCAGTACGCCCGCATATTGCAAGTATACGATGATGTTTATTTAAGTGATGAAATGTGAAATAAACACATAATTGAATATAATATTCCTTTTCATCAAACATATATGTATGTACATACGAGTATGCTGCGGCCGTCGTGGCGCTGGTACACAAGGGTGTGACTGTAACGTGACAGCTGTAGGTTGAGTCCCCACTCGAGGGAATGAATTATTATTTATTAATATTTTCATTTCGTCGCTCTGGCACCAAGGCAAAAGATTGGCGTTGAGTTCCAGCACTTTACAGGCAAAGCCACGAAAAATTTGGAAAACGGAGAACGGAGTGTCTTCATACTAGGTCCCTTCTGCTAACCCTGCTGTGTGCGTGAAGCTGAATTAATTTTTATTTTTATTTATGTTATATTGTTCATTTATTTAAAAACGTCTAAAAATTTGAACGAACCTGGACTCGAATCCACTTTTCTAGAAACCGTACTGACGCTTTATTCTGCTAACCTATATGTTATTATCAGGCAATATTGAAATTCCTTCACGCTTCTTACAACTTACTTCATTTTGTTTGTTTTCATCGCTGGAGGTAGAGTACAACAAATGTCTGCCTCCCAAAGATCTTAAGCGTGATCCGAAGCAATGAAATGCTATTTAGATCTTTCTGCGCTTCTAAACTATTTCCTTTTCTAACTCTGTATATATTTACACTTTTAAAAACGTTTAATTTGGTAGTTAATTAAATTTTGTTTCGGAGGAATGTTTTTATTTCTTAACTTAACAGTTGTAACTTCTCCGAAAGGACTAGAATATCGAAATATTTAGTGGAGATCAAGAAATGCTATATATACATAGGTACATATGTGTGTATGTATGTACAATACACGTGTACAATTCAATTAAAGTGAAACATGAGGTGCAATTTAAATATCCACATCCTATCTCCTGCCACTTTACAAAATAAATGTATGGCGATGTATCATTGTCAGGTTCTTAATCTCAATTTACTTATATTATAACACACGCATAACTTTTTATTTTAGCTTCACGCTGTATCCCGCAACGGGGTATAACAATGGGGAGCGGAAGCGTTTTAATTGGAACGATTTAACATTAAGTTCTCAGGTTCCCTAGGCCTACCCTGTTTTATGCGGAATATAGCGTGAAGTGAAAAAAAAAACAAAAACAAATGAGAGATAAGAGAACAAAAAATAACACATTTTATATTTTAATAGCCAATATCGTCCAGTTTCAATGAATATCTCGCTAAATGTCTAGTATTTGCAGACAATGCTTTAGACTGTATTGACCGACTCCCATTGTTACAGTCCACAAGTCAACCGCGTTCCCAACAATACGCTGAAAGGCTTAAGTAGAAACAAAACGATAGCTACAAAGCGGTCTATTCTAAGGATTTACCTCATAAGCTTTCAAGGTTTTGAAGCCGTGACCAACCTCAATACTTAACTGTGATTGGAAAAATATACCGGTTGAGTTATATGTAACTTTAGTTTTTCACATGATGATGTTTGTTTTTAAGTGAACAAGTACAGTGTCGTAGAGAGTGATAAAGTAAAAGGAAAGAAAGTAAGTTTTTTGTTCCACAGATCCCATATATCCCAAATATTGCGCTAGTATAGATATACTCTATATATGCATATAATGTATAATATGTACACATGTAGCTGGGTAGGCAAGGGAACCCTGGGAACCTATTGTTAAAACATCACGGAGACGTTAACACGACACGACAGCGTTCTACGCATGTTGAGTCGCGAAATTCAATTTCCTGGAGTGGGAATTGAACCCACAACCTGTACCCTACGCCACGACTGGCCTAAATACTACATAGTATACTAACATAGTTCCACTTATATTGCATTTATTACGAACGCTCGGTATACCAGCCTCATTATTTCGGCAGCCACTTCACGCTCAAGCGCAAACCTAAACTCCGGACGACCTCATTGCAGTGATGAGAAGGACTTGTGTTTTCGACAAAATTTAGGAAAATAATATCCAAAATACGTTACTTATATTTAAAATCTTTGACCTTTTATTAGGTTAGGTTTAGGTTAGATCAAATCGGCTTCACGATAATAGACAGACGGAACCTAGTGTTAAGACACTCCGTTCCCCACTTTCCGCCGAGTTCTGAAGTTATTGCGTGTTAAATGGTGGAACTCAACGCCGCGCTTTGCGACCCAGAGCGAAGAATTGGAAAAAATAAATATTTCATTTCCTCGAGTGGGAATCGAACCCATCACTATTTCGACACTATTGGCCTTTTAGGATTTCGGTTAGATGCTATTTAAAAGTAATATTTAGTGTATAGTCACTTCCTTGCGTTATTGAGGTCTTCTTGACACAGTGTGTGGCTGCAAACACGACGATTGTCGGTTTGATCCCCATTCGAGGAATGAAATATTTTCATTTCCTCGCTTTCGTTTAAAGACAGCGCGTTGTGAATGGAGTGCTTTGACACTAGGTTCAATCTGTCAACAATTCTTATGAGGAATATAGTACGAAGTTAAAACATATAAGCCCCGTTTTGGTAGAACAAAGGAAAAAGTTAAGAATAGAATGTACTAACTTATTATAGCATATTAATAGTAGACTAAAAACGACAATTGTGGGTTCGAATCTTCTCAGTTAACTAAATTCTAGCAATGAATTATCTACTATAATATTATTAACCTCAAGAGTTTGTGTTAATGACAACGCAAATCGCATGAACAGCTGATTTAAATTGAAAAAATATTTTTATGTTGTCAATTTATCGATATAGATATACTGCTTTACTTTAATCATTTCACTGTTTATGTGGTTTGATGTGTCATATGTCATACACAGCTCTTAGTTTTATTCATTTGATCATGGGAGTGAAGTCACATGTAAAAGTTAGTTTGAGGATGAAATGTCTCGAAATAAGCAAAAAAATGACATTTGAAGTGACAAATGAAAATCCTCGATTCTCGAACCACTCGTTGCGTCATTTATTTTAAATGAAGCCAGCTTAACAGTTAAAACGTAAAAAGAGGATCTCAATTTTGATTCACTTTAAAATATTCACGTCTTTAGGATTCCATGCCTCAAAAGAAAAGAATGAAAACCCTTATCATAGGATATGTATGGTCACTTTTTCGCGATTTCCGACCATCCGTCCGTGTACCTGCCCGTCTGCTAAGACCAGTTTTATCAAGGTGACGTGATGATCTGCAGTGCCTTGGAGAAAAGTAAAATTTAAGCCTTCACATAAACGTAACCAAAAGATACGAGCGTTTATGCATCGTTTTGCCGTAATCCAAATGTATAGGATAGTTCCCATGGACCTACTATTGTAAAGTTGAAAAGAAGTGAGCATTTACAGTACAAAATACAGTACAAGACAGTACAAAAATAAGTTAGTAATAAGTTGTAGGCACTTCCCTTTGGGGAAGTATCATAATTATGAATGTAGGTACAATTATGATATTGGTACGGAACCATGGTGGCAGAATCCTTCCCACGCTTGTCCAGTTTTTTGATTTATAATAATTTTATGATAATTTTACGGTGTTAACTCTAATGGGTTTGTCAACATTATTTATGTGTTTTTAACGTGGCGAAACCTGACTTGCACGATGAAGTCGATTTAAATAAATTTATGTCGGACATTTGTTGATGGATTCAAAGCCAAGTTTAAGGATATAAATAATATATAAATGTTCGTAATTTTTGAATTATACTTAACAATTAAAATATTTAACATTTCGAAAATGAATGATCATTTACTGTCGCTGTTTGGTGACTTCATAATCTGTTGTTTATTCTAATATTATAAAGCCAAGACAAAACAGTTTGTTTAGTTGATGATTGAGAGGAAGTCCACTTATTGAGGAACGCTTTAGGCCTATATTGTAAGACGTTAATCGTGTCGGTGTAACCCATTGTACCTGGGCTGCGGTGAGTTACCTCTTGCACCTAGTATATGTCAAGCACAATGAGTGCTTCACTCTCACTTGTATAAAAGTTTAGAGGTGTTTATTATATTAAGAAAAAATATATATTAAAAATATATATCATTGACGTTACCATCGCTTGCCTTAAATTTGATTATCTAATCTAAATAAAGGATAATCGTTGAGGCTTTCGTGGCACAGCCACATTTTCTGACACTAAACGCGGCGGTTAGGAGTTCAATCCCTACTCGGATGTATGATAAAAAACATTCTACGACCGTTTCTCTGCCTTCCGTAGTGGGTTCCTAAATAAAAATGTAGATAGTATATAATAATGAAGATTAATAGAACACAGAAGACATTCCAATCTAGACATCGATGATTTCGATCAAGATAACTCAACCAGAATGACCTGGAGGCGGTTTCTGATTAAACAAGAATAGCTCGTTGCAGCTGTAATGCACCATTGTTTGGTTAATCGTAATAATTCGAGAAGATTCTTGTCTTTTTAGTTGATCTTTTATATTGTATGGGATGCTTAGTCCGGTGTTGCCATGTTTTTTATACAACATCTCCATATATAATAAAAGGATAGAAAAGTCAATTCTGTACATGAAAG
>DWAO01002333.1:0-16253 GCA_018230605.1 Heliconius congener | reverse complement strand
AGGGAACCTAGTGTTAAGACACTCCGTTCCCCACTTTCTGCCGAATTTTGGAGGATAATTCTACTATATGTTTATAAAATATAAATAAAATTTATAAAAAGTGTTACTTAAAACATAACGAACCCATTGTTTGGCCTTGTTTTCCTTGTATTTCTTTCCTAAAATGCTTTACATCAAATAGTCGAGGCCTATCTGATTTTAACATCTCTTTATCAGTTTCGTCTTCATCATGAGGTTGTTCTTGAGTATCGAATATTTCGGTATTTTCTGAATTAATTTCGCCTTTAGCTTTTTTAGGCTTATCTTTAGATTTACCATCATATTTTCTTTTACCCATTTTTTATAATTAATGCATAAATTTACTACAAAAATACAGGAAACTAAAACTAAAAAACAACACGTGTAATTGTTATGATTTTTTGACAGCGACACTTTGACATAGCTGTATAATTTGACAATTCACAAACGTGCTAACTACAGAAAAATAATGTTAAAGAAAAATAAATATAAATATAGTAAAAAAAATTGTATTCACTTTCTATGCATAGAAGACATATTAGATCTATATTTATCGATATTAATCAATATATTGGAACCTTAAATAATGTTAAGGCCATTGTGGGGCACAATGTAACAAAATGGTTGTGGGTCCGACCCACACTCGGAGAAATGAAATATTATTTATTAATATTTTCATTTCTTCGCTTACACTGCCTCGAAAAACTCGATCTAAGCCTCTCTCTCTCGTCTCTTTTAAAATTATTATGTCACTAGTATCAAATATAATTATATGTATATTAACAAAGAAAAAATATATAATTCAATACTGTGAAAAGAGGTTATTAACTACCGTATTTATAACCACTGTATTAGCTATTATTTTAACCTTAAAATCCACTTTTTGATCTACTAGTGAGGTAGCCAGAGATATTTCTAAAATATCATTTGATTTAAAAAATCAATATATATTTTTATCACATAAGAGCAAAGATTTTACAACTTTCAATATAAATTGTTATTAAAAATAAAAAAATATAAAAAACCAACGCTCTACCAAGGGTGGGACAAGGGTTCAAGCCATCAGTGGGATAGGGTTTCAGAGAGAGGACCTCCTCACAATACGCTCCGTCTCATCGTTTGCATCCAATTCTTGATCCAACAGCTAAGCGATAACCTCTTAAGATGTTGGTCGAGGCTTTTCGCTATTGGCTTAATATTATTGGTTAACTGAAACCGCTATCGGTACAACGATAGTCGCAGTGACATCATCATGGGGAAGTCCAAGTATTTAGATAATTTTTCTTTTTCAGCCTTCACGAGATTATCATCCCAGTAGAGCAAAGCACAGCTATTTTCAAGAACAGACGTGAGATTGTACATACACACAAGGCCATATTGAAGAGCAAGTTGCTGGTGTATTTTCTTGGCTACTTTATTGTCTCTATTCAAATACTCTCCATTAGCAAGATGACAACAACCAGAGATAATATGTCTTGAGGGACTCTCCTCTCCAGGTCGATAGTGCCATTTTTCACAATATATCTGGGATAGTTCCGTCACTTAATAACTTCGTCCATAATTGCACTGACAAAACCTTAAGTTTTCCTGAAAAGATCCCCCAACTGTAACCAAAATAAGGAGGAAACAGTATCCACTAGGGCTCTATGGAATCTACTATGCAGCTCCTTGCTCTTCTACACAGCCATGCGATCATTATTTGACTTTTCTACGCTAGTTCTCTTTGCCTATGAAAAGGGGAGTAAGGCCTTTGTCAACTGCCTTTATCCTTGTGCATATCTACGCCAATTTTGAGCAAAAATTATAAATGATTATTATTATGAAACGTAAATTTGTTTATTTTTTTATATCAAACAATTAATATGGACAATGTATTGGTCTATATCTATCTGTACTTACTGTAAAATATATAAGAAAAAAATATTGATGGCATTTAATACGTAACGGTAATAAGCTAAAAGTTTCGAACGACGAACCGAAGATTCGATTTCGAAAGGTTTGCAGTTCCGGCCAAAATACTTGTGAGACGTAACTTTGCTAATTATTGTGGTCCAAAAGCCAGCCAGCCAGTTTATTAATGCCAAATTATAAAAATAAAGTTATTTATAAATGCATTTACAAATGCATGTAAATCTTGCATGGAAACTTGAGTATTTACGTCCCAAAAATATTTTAAATTTGATTTGTTTGTAGTAACAAAACCGACTTTTTTAATAAAATAGAATTAGTTTCGGGGATGATAATTGTGTTGTTAATTCTTATCTTTTTAAACAATAGTTATTTCAGGTATTAATTTGGGAGCCCATTTATTTGATACGCTACAAGATATATATTCAAAACTTGTGTTATTATATTTACCGTTATTAAGTTTTATTTCAAGCTAAACATCGAAAAATAAAATCTTAAAATGGTATTTGGTAATTTATATAATATTAATATATAATATTAATAAAATGGTAATTGGTAATTTATATAATATTAAATATCATGTATTAATTGATTTTCTAAATTTTTCAAAGTTTCTCTGGTAGTCAAAACGCAGCGCTGCGTCTCGTCTATATTCCTTCTATACAGAGTCACTTCTGAAAGCGGGCTACAGCGTGAAGTTGAAAAAAATGTTTGCAAAAATATAGTACATTTATTTTGATGATACTCCACAACATTTCAACAACTTTTGAATTTAAAATAAACATGCCTTTTTAATAAAACATAAAACACACAAGTCACAAAAAGAAACACAATATAAGTAAAAAAAATTGCTTCATATTTAGATTGAGTTCAAAATATAAATATCCAAGTACGATTTAAATATCAATCAGAAATCACTTATTAGCATCTAATTTAATTAGTTATTAAATTAATATAATAATATGCTCTTTGAGCATTTATAGTCACACAAATTGTCGAAAAATAGTTAACAATTTAAAAAAAATACAACAATTTTAGAGGCGTTTTATAAACAACATAAAGGATATAAATGTCAAATTCTTCATTTTTTTATATAAATCAAAGTCACATATTAAAACAACAGAGAGCTTTATAAAATACAGTTAAAGTTAAAATCATTAAAAAATAAATCAAATTTAAGAAAGATAAGAAATATAAGATATGAAACATTATTATCTATTTTGGGCCCTTAATAATATTTTCAAAGTCCGGTTCCAATTTACGAATCCTTTCCAATAACACAGTTGGTAAATATTCAGTCTTATCTGAAAAAAAAACAGTAAAAATACTCATAAAAATTTGATAAGTAAAACAAGATATATGTTTTTAAAGCAAATTTAAGACAAATAAAACGTTTATTTATATATAAACATTTTATTCTAATATTTATGCACTGGCAACTTTTCGAAAGAACCATATTGTGGAAATACCACAATTTTCGACAGCTTTGATTTGTCAAGGTAAATTGTAATTTTACTACAATATTTTAATTTATTTTCAAAGACATTTTCAATAATACGTTGTTTTTCTTCCGTTTTGTTTCGTTTGTAACTATTATTTATATTATCAAGTTTAGTGTATTTTAAGAACAAAGAAAAGTTTTCTTAATGCAAGATTTATACGAAATATTGGTAAATGTAAATTTAATAAATTGTTTATATTTTTTTTTGATTTTTAAAAATTTAACTTATATCAGGGTGTTTTTTCAATCCTTTAATTTAATTATTTTGTTCATTCGTTCGTTCGAAAGTAAATCATTTCAAAAAGTAGGTCGCGTTGTTTGTGTATTTGTTAAATATTCAAAAGACTATGTAACATTACAAAACAAAAAAATATGATGTAAAAATATTTTTATATTTATTTAATTTTTTAGTTTTATACACTATAGTGCGTGAAAGATAGTTTAAATTTTTTTTGAGTAATTAGCACTTAATTTCTTTAATGTTTTTTTATGAATAATATTTTGTTGTAAAAAGCTTTACTAACGAAACTATGCAAAATGTAATAAGGTATTGAAACTTCATGTAACGTGATTTCTGATCACAAATAATTTTGGCTTTATGTAGTTGCTGTATCCTACATACAGCACGACAGGCAGAAGAATTTTTTTTACATACTCCATTCAGTCTTGTTATTACAGTGAGGAAATGAATATAATTCATTCCCCTGAGGGGGAATCTAATCCAGAACTATAAAGTCAGAAGCTACGTATATCACTGAACTGCTACGGCTTTTGAACAAAAGGTTCATTAAGCTAATTTTAATTTTGTATAAAAGTTTATGTAAATAAATATTTTTGTTAAAATAAAAAGTGAAGTTGTAGTCGTTGTGGGTTCGATTTCCACTCGGGAGTTTCATTCTCCGCTCTTTCTATTTAATATTTTCATTTCCTTGCTCTGCCAACGAGGCAAAGCATGGGGTTGAATTCCGCAACTCAACACGCAATGGGAAGAGAATTCGGCGGAAAGCAGTGAAAGGAAGTATCATAATGGGAGCGGAGCGTTTTAACACTAGGCTCCCAGGCTTATTCTGCCTACTTCGCTATGTGCGGGACACACATTAACACATATTAAAAAACCAGTTTCATGATTTTCATAAATATACAGAAATAACAATTGGCAATTTAAGATATCCTTTTTTATAAATAATACATACCATCGAAATAAATGATTTCACATTTGCCTTCATATTCTGGTGATTTTACGAGAATCTCCAAAGTATTGCAAAAATCGTCGACCACCTCTTGAGGGTTCACGTTATCCAATACTATTTAATAAGAAAAGTCAAAATAAACTTTTCGATTTTATACAAAACATTAATTCATTTGCTTATTTTAATTTATTTTATCTTTACAGAACATAGAAAATTCATAGTCTACTACACTCCGTTCTACACTTTCATCCACTTAGAGGTTACCCCCATTATTTGTTTTGTTTTACTAGATCAAGAAATTAGTTTGTATATAATATATTATTGCATTAAGTAGGAATTGAACACAAATCCATTGAGATGTTTTTTTACGGTGCATAGCAGGATACGAAATAGGGAACCTGCGAACCTAATAATAAAATACTGGCCCCATTACGACACTTGTGCCCTCCACAGACATTGTGTATTGCTTTTCACTTTAACACCAGAGAGGGGAAATGATAATAATTGTTCTTCCTGAGTAGGAATCAAACTCCCAACTGTCGTGTGTACAGTGCGTGCTCACCGTCGCAGAGCGCGCGCCGGCTGCGCGCCTTGTACAGCGTGTGCAGCGGCGTGGCGCACTCCACCACGAGGTGCAGCGGCGGCGCGCCCGGCCGGTACATCTTGTACGCGGAGTTGCGGTACGAGCGGTTCTTAACGCCGGCCACGTCTTTCTCCACGTCTTCTAACGACTAAGCAGGTACATAAAACAATGTCATTCGGACATCTTTATATTTTAGGTTTTGAACAAACACTTTGAGGTATACATTGTTATCGAGCTATGTCAATTTAAAAAAAACAAATTATATACTGTACTATATTGGTTGTAGGTTCAATATTTCTAGACACATTAATATAAATAATGTAAAGATTTGAGCTTTAAAGGGCTTATTCATTCGTGTATAGAAGAATGACAGTGACACTCTTCAATTCTTTACTATAATTATAAAATATCCTAAAATAAATCCTTGTCCATCTATTAACTAATTACTATAAGACAAGAGATTATAATTATGAATAAACAAATAAAAATATAGTTTAATTTCAACATAAACATAAAGTTATATATCTGAAAGAAAAAAAATGGTAAAACAGCGAAAACAAATATAGTGCTAACAATTTTCCAATTATCTAAATGATCTAAAATAGTAGTCAACCAGTCTAACCAGCACATACCTTCATAGCCTCTAAATACGGTAGATTCTTGTTTTTCTTATTAAATTCGCACAAATCCGGCGGGCAGAATAAAGATTTGGTGCAAACAATGAATAGACGTTTGACAGGAAACACAATGCCTTGCGTCGCCTCGTACCGGTCGATATTTCTGACGAAGCCCACGAAGTCCGCCCCGTCGTTGGGGATCACGTGAACCAGATATCCTTCTACGAAACTGCAAGCCATACCTGTTCCGTACGTCACGGTGCCTTTGACTTCCTGAAACTTTATATTTTTGTTATAGAATTTGCCCAGTTTTGGAGAAGAAACTAGGGGGGTTACACTTCATTCAGAAAGAGAGAACCTAGTGTCACCCTACTCCGTTTTCTACTTTCCGCCCATTTTTGATTAATTATATTGATAGACAGCAACACCGACACCGACAGAACATGTCTTACCAAAACGGGTAAGTTAAGAAATTAATTCAGTCCCTCGAGTGAATATCGAACCCACAACCATCACATTTACTATGAGATATTGACGATTTAGTTTTTACATTTTTTTGTACCTTTACACTGCATCCTCATATAACTAAGTCGGCAGAAGGAATCTAGTATAAGGATACCCCATACTCCACTTTCCAACGAATTCACCATTTACAGTCAGTCGCCTTAATAAAATACAAAAAAACTTACGATTTCAGGACTTTTGTATACAATAAATGCGATAATTAAACCAAGAAAATCATATCCATAAATAGTTTCCTCCATAAACATCAATATCGCTATCGATACAGCGTATATTATTAAATAAAATTTAATTTTCTCATAAACAGTATTCAAGTCGAAGCTTTTATTATTTTTTAGCCTGTGATACAGCAACAAACCGAGTTTGTAGAGAATCTCTATTGTTAATAGATTTGTGCTCCATTTCCCTGTAACAAAATAAATTTAAACATTGAGGCCGCCTGACAGTTCTTTCCACCGACCGGGACCTCTAAGTTCGATTCCCGGTGAATTATTTTTATTCTCTCGTTTTAATAACAAGACAAGCATGACATTAAGTTTCATCAAACACCACGTAACGTCTCGAAAGTTGAGGGGGGGAACGTAATATCTCAATATTAAGTTCCCTCTGATTACCTTACTATGTGTAAGATTTAGTGATAGTGATATTCAAACTCTGTTGTTGTTGTTGTTTCTTTGTTGTTGTTGTTGTTGTCAGTTTCATGTTTCACTCCGTATATAACTGGGTAGTCAGAGAGAACCAATAATTAAGACACTTAATTTTACGCTTTGCACCTGACTTCGAGACGGAATCGAGGTGGAATCTAACGCCGTACTTTGAGTTAACAGAGCAATTATTTTTTTTCTTCGAGTGTGAATCGAATTCACAAACCCGCTACGACAGCTTCACTTAATAGTGGTGAATCCTGTATCCCACACGTAGCAAGGTAGGCAAAGAGTACCTGGGAACCTAGTATTTAGACTCTCCGTTCTTATTAAGACACATTCGTTCTCTACGTTCCACCGATTTCTTGGAGAATTTGCAGGCATCTTGAGAGTGTGTCGAGTAGCGGAATAAAAAGCCGCGTTTTTCCTCAATACAAGAGCAAGTAAATGAAAATATTAAAATACCCATTTCTTGGAGTGAGAATCTAACCCGAAATGGCTGTCGTTAGTTTACAGTCGCACGCTGGCTGGCGTCCTTACGCCACGATTGTTCTAAATAAAAGATTTATCTTATCATTTCAAACGATAATACTTTTAAGTAGGTTATGTACTTTCAATTCACAATCGAACCATTGTATACAGTCCGTCACCAAACAACTAAGCCACAGCCATCTAAGCATTATTCTTTGAAATGATTACAAACAATGAATAGTTGTAAGCACTAGCTAGCTGTAGTTATTATTATCGGTACAGGAAACAATAATAGCTTCATATGGACTGTTTGTATAATTTTGTTATGGGATTTTTAAGGTATGATAAACATGGGTATAATGTTACAGTATGATAAATATATTTTTTTTATATTATGCTTATGCTTGCTATATATATGGACATACAGGGTTGAAGCGTCTGCGCTGCTTTTACGGGAGCATCTTATATGGTAAAATATTTTAAACCCTAAAGAAATTAACCTCAACAGTTTAGACGTAGGATTTTTTTCATTTTACGATGTTTGTCCATACTGTATTTCGTGTGACGCAGTTACGAATAGAAACCAATAGCGTAAACACATACTCCCGATGCCGATCTGCAACTTTTCATTTCAAAAAACCTACTAGAATGAGAAAGGGATATCTCTCGTTCTATTCTACGCAATTCAACATCGCCGGTATTACCTACGACTCGGTTTCGTGAATGAGGCGTGTGCGGCGTTATCGCTTTGATAGAATTGAGTTTGTGTGCGTCATTCTTGACAAATGGCGTTTTACTACTTTACCGATAATTTTATTAATTATTTTGTTTGAAAAAATCACTTTTTCATTTTTGGATAAATATCTTTTTATTTGTTTCATATTATGGTAGAGTAGTTAAAACTGTAGTTAATTTCAAAGTGGTGATGACAAAAACACTCTGTATAATATAATCCACCACTCAACACACAATGCCTCCAACACTCGACGGAAAGTAGAAACGCAGTGTCTTAACACAATGTTCCCCCTGCCTACCATGCTGTGTGCAGGATACAGCGTGAAGCTAATTTATTTATTTTTTATTTGTCAATCGAGTGGGGATCGAACCCACAACCAGTCGATTTTACAGTCACACTTTGTGCCCCTGTGCCGCGATTTGGCTTAAATATTTTTTTTGTAAATATAAAAAAGTTGCAAGCAACAATATTGCTCAAAAATAAGTGTTTTATTGGCTAAAACTTAAGTAATCAATGTTAGATATTGTCTTTAAAATAATAATGTTATTATATCCTGAAAGTAATTGAGATAAAAAAAAATTGTTGAACAAGCAGGTGAAGCCACACAGAGGTTACTATAATTAAAATGGAATTATAGTTAAGAGTTGTTTGAACTTCACACAAAAACTACTGAACAGATTGAGACGAATCTTTATAGTTTATATATTTACACAACATATAGGCTACAAGGATTCAAGGTCTACTCTGGATATGTTTGATTTATATACAAAATAGCTTTTTAATGTGGACATTTTTTCACACAATATCCCATATGCACTTTGCAACATTGCATATTCTTTGGTAAAATAAATGAAGCAGCTTAGTGCTTATTCAAATAGTAGGGTAGATGAATGCCCATTTTTTTAAACATACCATGTCAAATGATGGAACTTTGTCTCGTTACCAGAGAATGAAAATGATTAATTTCCTCAAGTAGAAATTGGACCTCTACATTGTGCCACTAGACCTCACAGTCTCAATCTTAATTCATAATAATATAAATTCTATGGTATATAAAATAATAATAAATGGAAAAAAACTTACCAATGGTTAATAAGAATGACTTATTCATTTTAGGTAACCTGTAAAAAATTATATTTTATCCTTTGAGCTGTTTTATTACAAAAATATATTTAAACAGTTAAAAATATATTATAGAAATATTAATTTAATAATTTATTTAAACTAAAATGTATTTTAAGAATTTAAACTAATTATTTTAAAACTCAACACAATTTTAACTTGCCTTCTTAATGATTTAAAATGTAATTCTTACTAAAGTCAGAAGAGGATATAAGGATTATATAATATTATAATAATTAACTACGTTTAAAAGAAGCATTCATTGGTTTAAAGTAATGATTCATGATCAAATTATTTATATTTAAAAGTGTTTAAACTAATTTGTTAAACAATTAAACTAAACTAGAATACAACGTGACTAATCTTATCCACTTCTCAGATAATAATGGTTACTATTCTTAATTGTTTTCTTTTAAGTTATATTCATATAACTTTACTTTGTAAGCAATTTTGAAAAGTAGTAGTACACTGCACCGTGAAGTAAATAAGAATCATAGACTAAATATTTGTTATTACAAAAATGTCAAGCTTGCTTTTGTTATATATGTGTGTTTGTAAAAAAACATAATAAAATGCCTTAATATATTGTAATGAGCACATTACATTAATAAAGCTTACGCTAAATTGTGAACTATAGGATATTATAAAGAACTTTTGCCAGTAAATTTAAAATGACAATTGCGATGAAAATTACAAAGACAACAAAAAAATACCGCATGTACGGGTGGTACATGCGGCATTTTTTTACTGTAGTTACTATTTATTTTTTTTCAAATTTACCCTTTTTCCGCATATAGCAGGACAGCATAGCACGGTCCCGTATATAAAGGCCGGCAACGCACTTGTAGCTCCTCTAGTGTTGCACGGGATAGTGAGGCGGCGGTGTCGATTCTTCGATTTTAATCGATTTTTATATCGATATATATATAAAATAACTTACTCAGGGGAAGTCGCGGGAAAAGTTAGTAAATAGTAATAGACAAATCTGAAATGACGAAATAATGACAGATTGACATATGACAGTTGCTCTTGTTAAGTTACAATTTTGAACTTAAATTTCAAATATTTACAGTAAAAAACGACAACGCAACTATCGCAATGACTAGAACGATTAAAAAAATATAATATTTAATTTAAATTACCACAATGGTTGTATGTAAATTTTTTCAACAAGGTCATTGTCGTTTCGGACAGAGTTGCAGATTTGAACATATTTACGGTTCCAAATATACTTATAGAGGTGAGTTATATCATAACATAATTGTATTTTACTAAAAATATATAAAATATTTATATTATGACTTCATTTGTTTTAGCTCCACAGTCTCAAAATGAAAATTTAAGTACTGGTACATCACATAACTTTGGCAGTAACGCCTCTTCACTCTTTCGCAGCGCTGTACAAAATACATCCACGATTAATAATGCCCCCAATAATTCAATATTTGGTCAGAGTTCTCAAAAATCATCAGTTTTTAGCAGGTTAGGTAACCAGAATACAGTGTTTAGTGGTGCTAATAATCAAGCTAAATCAGTTTTTGCGCAAGCTAACCAAAATGTTTTTCAACAAAATCATCAACCTCAATTTCACACACAAAATCAAGCCAAATCAATATTTTCTCAAGCTACACAAAATGTTTTTGGGCCACCTCCACCTACTTATGGAGCTCAGAATACTGCAGCTAGTATATTTAGTAGTGCTGCACAGAAAATGGAACCTACTAACATTTTTGACTCTCAGATGAGTTTGACCCCGCCTTCTAGTAGCAATATCTTTCAAATTTCTAATAAACCAGTGACAAATGTATTTGGGGTGTTTGCTAATACTTCTGAACAAACATGTTATAATGAAGAAGGGATATATAGTAAGGTGGAAGAACTATCCCAAGTTGATATTGAAGCATTCGAAAGTGCAGATTTCAAATTAGGTTTTATTCCTGAATTGCCACCACCAAAGAGCCTTTGTGTATAATATTATAAATATATGGTACAGTCAAGAATAGTGTAAAATATATTATTTAATAAATTTATATTCAAATATTATTTTAATGCCTTCCTCCTTTTTCAAGTTAGTTAAAATACAACCATTACAAATTCTGGAATTTATGAAACAGGTAATTCTTTGTTTCCTATTGTTACAATCAGTTATGAGCCTTATAGGCCAGTGATGGCACAGGGGCACAATCATAAAATACATAAATATTTTCATTTACTCCCTCTAGTAATGTGTCAACAAGTTGGTATAATGAAACAATGAATATTGGAACTCTTCAAAGGTCACTTGTAAACCATTCGAGTAGAGACTTGACTGTTTATAGTTAATTATTTTATAGTACTTGTCTTGCTTGATGTAGAAAGTGTGTTCTTCTTATTATATATTATTATATTTGTTTTTAATTACGTATGGCTGGATTAAGATGAAAAAAAAAACGAATGAAACAATATATTTATAATCACAATTTAATATAAAAAAAATCTTATTCAGTACATTATATTACAAAGTTAAAGTACTAATGTTTTAATTATTTATACATTTTTAGATAGAATATTGTAACTTTCTTAAAAAAATATTTTTCAATCTTTATAAGGATGCAGTGTAGGGTGGGAGTGGAATGGAGTGAGGGGTTGGGTAGTAGATTTACTTCATATATAGAAAAATATGATTAACATGGAAATTCCTCATAAACTATCATCTGTTTGATTATACAAGACAGAGTTTTGTCCAGGGTTATTGAGCTCAATTTCCCCAATTACTATGGAATATGGTCTATGTCTTAGGATAACTTTTAGGAAAAGGTAGGGTAAGCTAAATTATAGAGATGTAGTTATATTGTTTTATAATCTAATTTCCCTGGTTTTTTTATTGGAAGGTCTAGGAGTCAGGAGGTTTGTTAGGAAGGGTCTTAGGGCTCAATCTCCCCCAGATAAATAAGTTTGTCAGCAGAGGCAGACAGCAGAACGGGCTCGTTGCGGTGGAAGTGCACGTCGGTGACGGCTCCGCGGTGCCCCGGCAGCTTGTACAGCACGCGCCGCGTCGTGGTGTCCCACACCAGCACGTGCCTGTCGGAGGAACCTGCTGCCACCTGGTTGTAGGAGGGAGAGAGAGCAAAATAAATATCAATACCTTAGTAGTTAGAGGCCCTCGTGACCAGGTGGCAAGAAAGTGTGACTTTTAAAAATGCTATGGTTGTGTGTTCGATTCCCACTTGTCTTAAAATTGTTAAATATTTTTAGTTCGTCGCTCTGGTAATAAGGCAAAGCTTCCGCCGCCGCCTTTCCGCCACTAAACAGGCAATGCTACGAGAATTCTGCAAAAAGTAGGGAACGGACGGACCTTTCCTTACACAATATATGCAGGATGGAATGGAAAATTTTAAATATTTATTTATTAATAAATACCTTAGACCCATCAGGTGACCAGGCACATCTGAGTAAATTCTTTTCAAAGTTATGCTGATGACCTGACAGCAGTTTAACACATCTCTCTGAAGGCGCGAACGGTCTCACATCCCATATTCTTAGTGTATTGTCCATTGAGTTTGATAAAAGATAGGAGCCGTCGTAGGAAAGAGCCATGCCTGGAGGTGAAATAAAAAGATAAAAAAAATATATGCCTATACTACATATACAATGGGATACAGCGTGAAATAAACTGAGTGGGCTAAGTGAGCCTAGTGTTAAGACACTCTGTTCCCCATATACCATGTACCCTTTTGAAGACATGGCGTGTAGGGTGGAGGGACTAAACGCCGCGCTATGGCTTTAGTCCCGCACCCTACCCACCTTTTATGATAATAAAGGTGAATGGTGTTCAAATTATCGTCTAGGAGGAAACATTTTAATCATAAATTGTTTGTATTAAAATAACAATTGAAAAATTTTTGTTTCTGCTCTGATATCTGCTATAGGATTTGTTTCTTTACCAACATAAAGTATATGACTCTAAATGCGGTGCGGTTTCACCAGTCAATACTCAATAGCCAAAAAGTTTTAGTGTATGAGGAGCACAGTGTCTACTGACACTAGGTCCCTCTGCTTACACTCTTATATGCGGGATACGCCATGAAGCTAAAAAGAATCTAATAATTACCAGTAACTGTATCTGTATGTCCCTTTATCTTGTACGCTATCTGATTATTCCTTATATCCCACACCTTGATAACGTTATCAATGCCACCAGATATGATCTTCTCTGCTGTATCATTAAATAATACCGATGTAACAGGATATGTACTATCGAACGAAGCTATAGGATTCCTCTTTCTGGCATCCCATAGTTTTATTGTGTTGTCGTCTGATGCTGAAACTAGAAGTTCTGGACCTCGACGTGCACCTGGAATTCACTTTAAATATATTTATTGCATACAAACTCTACGAGTATGTATCTAGAATACAGAAATGTAAAGAAAGTAATAGATAAGAAAATAAAATAATATTTTTTTATTTTTGAGCCCTCCTTACAAACTTTAGTATTGCCTTTAAATATTTATTCTCACAGTCAATGAAAATAAGATATAATATGAAAGGAAAATAAAATAAGACAAATGTTTTAAGAAAAATATATATTGTGATTTTCATAATATTATTGTCTTAAATACTTTTCTGTCATACTCTTTTCACGCATATCTATTTGTATGTGATTGTTTTTATTCATTGATTTTGTGTAAATATATTTTGTGATTTACAATTTAACATTATGAAAAGGCATTATGTCCAACTAGCTTTTACCTGTAAATTTGCCCATGTGGTCATATGGAAACAACTATGAGTTCTGCATAACACATTATATATTCTTAGTGGCTGAGGTAACTCTGATTGCAAATACAGTGGTATACATAGAAATAAATAAAAAGACAAGATATATTCAATGGTCTTTTTCTATAAATCCATCACAATTTTTTTTCTATTCCAATGTATAGTTCTTGAGATTTAATATTAATATACATACATAAGTATGTGTGTTGTTTTTATTTTAGTAGGTTATGCAAGATACCTATAACTTTACAATTAGAATTCAACTTTCTTTTATAGCAATTAATAAGCCTTTTGTATTTAAAAAATACAATGCAACAGGACTAAAATTGAACTTCTTGTAAGCTGTTCAAACACTAAGTCATTCATTTTATTAAACTAATTCAATACAAGTTAACAGGAAAAATAAGTTGCAATAAGCAAATAAAAATTTTGACAATGCCTGGATTTTCAAAAAGTGTATGTTTGCGTTGAATATGAAATTTTCTATGTTTCTAAATTTGCCTTAACATGTGAATAAATAAATATAAAAATAATAAAAACATTACTCATTCAATCACTAAAACTATAAAAGGACTTACCCGAAACAGAGTTAACAAAACCTGCATGCCCCTTCAGCTTCTTAATCCTTGTACCAGTCGGTACATCCCATACTGCTACTGTAGTGTCGGTAGCACAGGTGTACATGTGGGCACCGTCGGGAGAGAAACACAACTCCATTATGGCACCAGTGTGGCCTTTCATTACCATGATGTTATCACATTGGCCATAGACATTCCACAGGACTGGAAAATTAATAACAATTATGGATAGAAAGTTTATATGTTCCAAAAAAGTATTTTTATTTTATTACATTTTATTAATTTCAGTATTCTTTATGTATAAAGTTTAACTGATTGAGCTAACAAAAAAAATTGCATTTATACCATAAAATGTAAATGTACAAACAACTTTGTGTATTTTTATGATAGTCATCTTGTTAAGTAATTGTAGTAAAATTTCATTTTAGGAAATTTACCTAATAACACTATATAAATACTGATGAATATATGACAAAATTTGTAACGGCAAGTAAGCCACAAATTGTGAAAAGAATATTAAAAATACTGTAAGGATATTTAATGAATATATCTTACATATTTGTCTGTCAAAACCAGCAGATGCTAAATGTTTTCCTTCTGGGTGAAATTTAGCTGTGAAGATTTCACCCTGATGTCCTTCCAGTAGCATAATCGGTGCGTATAAGTTGGAAGTTCTAGGCACCTGAAATCAGCAGAAGTTTTACATGTTTAAATTGTATTATAATGAATAATTAAATAAGATGATGATAACTGTTAATTAACTTAGATTTATTTTAGTGATAAATACATATTTTGCTATATAAGAATTTTAAATTTAATATGTAATAAAACTAACTTACCGAAGAGGTTACAACAGCCTTTTCTCGTGTACCAACTACGGATATTTCATGGCGAGTTTTTTTTGCTGGTACTAGAGAAAGCTCTTCAGCTTTTCTTTTAGCTTCTAATTCTGGCATTTTGTTTTAATTCAAAACTACAAATAATATTAAAAACTAAACTGAGTACGCGGTATAGTGTTTTGATATTTGGCTTGACGCTGAGCTGAAGTATTTTGACTTATACTTCAAAGTCATTATTAGCAACCACAGTATATTAATATATATAGTATAATGATGCCAGTTGCCGCACAGTACGGCACCGAGATCCGCTACTCAACACTAGAATTTCACCGGAAAATGGGGATTGGAAAGTCTTAACACTAGGTTCCCAAAAAAAAAGCTATCATATCATCAACAAAGGTTAGAGAATATCAGTATCATTAGTATAATGAGAGCAATGTGTGGATTGCAATCTTGCCTGAATAACAACTTCTTACCAAGTCGACTAACGGTAGGTCGAGTGTATGAGTGCACTTGAAATGTATGAAATATGTATCCAATATCTTGGATATTAAACCTTCTATGCTTGGTGTGTACGCGATATGTTGAATATTGTTTACCTGCAATAAATTTAAGATGAGAATGCATAGTCATTAAATGAAATCATGAACACTTATGTGCAATAGAATAAGATACGTAGGAACTTCCTTCCACGCACCACGGAACTGTGGAATGGCCTACGCGCGGCAGTGTTTCCAGGTCGATATGACATGGGTACCTTCAAAAAGCG